>SNQJ01S0119120.1:27056-37537 GCA_010110895.2 Picea sitchensis
AAAAAAAAACTAGCTCTTCAATAATAATCTTCGACATTACACTTGGGCCCGAACCGTCGTCAATGAGGCAATAATAGGCGATACTATCCATAATATTTATAGAAATATAAAAAGGGAGATTTTTTATAGGGTATCTAAATTTATGTGCACCTACTTTATTTACAAACGAATCCTCTTCATTTACCTCTTCAAAGAGGTTGGCTACAACAGAAGATTTTTCTTCCATGAATTGTTTTATATGCCTCTGTTGTTCAGGGATGACAACCATGTCCAGAAGGGTTGCATCTGCTTTGATGTTGGCCAACTGATTTAGAATATTTTATTTGGAAGATGGGAGAGAGAAGGTAGTTCCTTGACTGTTAGGAACCTTAGGAACCTGAACAATAGCAGTTGGTGAGGATGAGCTCGGGCTAGAAGAATTGTGGGGAGGATCATATTTTCCTTTGGGAGCATAGGATTTTTTCCTAGTATTGATGATCATGACATCTTCTGGCTCTGCAAAATCTAGAATATCCATGGTAGTTTCTGGTATTTTACCAAATATCTTATCTCTAGCACTCTTCTTTACTTCACATGTGGTTTCCTCGTGTTGTTCCTTGCAAAATTTACACCAACTACGAGGCATGATAGCTTTAGGCTGAAAATTATTTTCATTTGGATTTCTAAAGGGCCGTCCAGAAGAGGATGAAGCCCCAGGGGTAAGAGGGGAGACATTTCCCTTTCACTCATATGTTATCATATGGTTATTCATGTCTTGTATAATTTGTAAGAGGGTGGACATGTTTGTTTGTTTAACTAATTCTCCCTGAGGAAGACATGTTCTTTAAAGATGTTCTTCATACTCTAAACAAGTATGTAGAGCATAACCTAGGTTATCAATGGATGTTTCCTCAAGACAATGATGGTAGGGGGAAGGTAATGCATTATAATAATGCATTAAAGCGGTTTGGTTCTGAGGTCAAATGAGTTTAGGGATTTGATTGTATAACTTGGTGAAACGCAAGTTGAAGGACTTGATGGTCTCACCATCCTTCTAAGTGATGTTATTGTACTCCCGTAACTGCTCAATTGGGCTTTTAGATTTCCCATAGGTGGATTTGAACCAATAGACTAACTCCTCCCAAGTAGACAGAATCTTAGGAGGAAGGTCAAATAAATCATCCATAGCCTTTCCTTCCAGGGAATTGAAAAATAAGCGCATGGAAGTATCATTGTCGTTGGCTCCTAAGTTGTGACAAGAATTAGAAAATGCCACCAGGTGTTCATTTGTAGTGACAGTGTTATTCCCTGAAACCCTAGGAATATTATCTTTGAATTTAGGAAGTGGACAAGTAGCAGGTGCTAGGTTAACAAGAGAGGAGACATGCCATGGTGTGGTTGTAGCATATTCTTCAAATTGAAAACGCCCATACTTTTTGATGACTTTGGTGGGGTTTGTGGTAGATTGGACAAGGAATCGGTGACTATATAAGCTACCAATTACTGATGAAGTTGAATACTGAGAGGAGGAAGCACTTCCAGTGCCACCAAAGCCACCTCTAGATGCCATCTTGTGGATGATAGGTAAGGGAGAGAAAGATGAATTGGATGAATCAGATAAGGTTCTCCTTAGATAAATTTGTTGGGTTGATAACACAATGTTCCTTCTTCCTATTTTAGCAACAAGATTAATTCCAGGTGATAAGCCTCTTCTTCTCCTAGAAACACGATGGTCTAAGGACATGAAAAGAAAACTTGAAGGAAAAAGAAGGTTATGGTTAATTTATAGGTTGTCTATGTCTAGCTTCCCAACGTTCTTGGGCACTTATGTCTTGTTCAATTGATGCCCATGAACGATTAAGCTCAGCCCAAGTATTAGCAGTGTCTAAAATGGTGTTGAACAAATTTAAAGCAATGTTGGTCCGATCTTGAAGACCAGGCTCAATATTGGTTTGCCTTGCAATAGGTAAAGTCATTAAGAAATAAAACATTCAAAGAATCAATATCAGAAAAATATATGTATTCGATGATAATCAAGCATAAAAGTCAACCAGAGAGATATTGAAGATCTACCCAATATGGTCACCAAATAAATGTTGAGGAAAAGATATGAAATGATCTTACTCAAGCATTTTCAGATCTTACTTGGCTAAATCAAGATAGATGGGAATATCACCCTATGTTTATATCCACCAAAATTTATTTCCTAATTCACAAGTATTGATTACAAGTGCTTAGGATTATTTTTTTATAAATGGAAGATTGCTGAAAAAATCAATATTATGTAATTTTCTGAATATAACAGATGCATAAATAAATATAGAGACAAAAGTAAAAACACAAAGTCAATAATCAACATGGATGAGACATAAATAAATTGTTTATTCCATTCCAAATTATCAAAAGACTCGTTCTCTTTACAAAATTACCTAAGGAAGTTTTGACCAAAGTCAAACTTAGATGTCCCCGATGAAAACCATACAAAAGGAATTATGACAGAAGTAAAAAAATGAACTTTAAAAGTTGGATTATCTTGCCACATATTGTTTCCCACTTGAATCTGCACAAAATCCTTTATCAGTCATGAAATTTAATTCACAAACAGACAAGTCTACACAAACAACCAAAGACAGATCAACACCTCTCAAAAACAAGTGTCTGAATGATGAAATTAAGCCTTGAATCTTGTTGTCTACAATAGGACCCTACTATCATAAAAGAGAATTAGGCTTTCAATGAATCAAAGGATGAATGAAAACCGAATTTTCTCAATAAAACTCAAAGAGAAGACCTTAGTATGTTTTCTCTTTCTATTCTCCTCTTGTTCCTCCTTTTCCTCTTGCCTTTAAGCAATTAGAATTAGTTGAAGTAGTTAAACTACCCCTTTAGTTGAATTAAGTAAAACTCAACCAACTTTTTAGTTAAGGGGGGGAAGTAATAAAATCATAATAAGAGTTTTAATAACTAATAACTAGTAGGTGGGACCCCTTGTGACTCCCTTTAGTTTTTTAACAAGCATAACACAACTAGTTAATCAATCAAACACATCCCTCCTTGTGGATCCCATCATCACTCTCATAATTTGACAATTTATATCAATTATACTTGAAATTCTATCCAAAAATATATTATCCATATATCCAAAAAATAGTGTGTTGTCCAAAATTTCAGAAGTCAACTATTCTCAACAATCAATAAATAAAAACACTTAAAACCCATACTTGCCACTCTGGGAGGAAATATTCCCCTTGTTTCTGTCGTTGCCCTTTGATTTCTCTAAATTTTCCTTAGGTTGTGTGGATCCTTTAGGCCTAATCTCACTAATAACATGAGATAAAGCATCTCTCAAATGCATGCAGGATGACACATATTTGGAAGAGTCATTTGAGTGAGAGGAAGGGGCAACAATAGCTTTTCCTTTGTTAGGGGAATGGTGGGCCTCGGTTTTTAAACTTTTTCTTGCATGGGAAGACAATATTGGTGAGTGGACAGGGGCAGCTTGGACAATTTGAATGATAGGTGGAGGAGCAGGTAGAGACAAGTTAGGCCAGCCATGATGTTGGGAGAGTACTGGATGGAAAATCTCTTTCCATTCATCATTTTCAAAGACTTCAGGTTGTAATGAGACATGAGGTGGCAATGGGATACCGGGGACATGTGGGGATTGGAAGGGAGGCCTTTCTCGCCTAGGTTGGACCACTCCTTGTCCAATCCAATTAAAAAATATAGCTTGAAATAGCTATCTCAACTCTTGCAAGTCTGCATCAAAATGTATAGAAAACCTTGTCATTCTAGGGCCTCTGTTCCCATTTCCTATTCCTCTATTACCCCGTCCATGGCTACATCTGCTGAAAAAGATCATTTTTGTATGCATTATTGATTAGCAACTAGTTTCTTCAACAACCATACATGACATCTCTTTAAATATGAAACAAAATTTGGGTCAGCAATACATCATACTCATGCAATCAAATCCATACAAATCGTTTAATACTTGTCAATGAGCAGGGGGTGAATAAGGGTTATGGGATATGTGAGGGATTGTATTGAGCGAAAAGTGTTAAAATGAAGGGGGTTAGATAATGATTACTGCTCAACAAATCATCAATCAATCAATTGTATCATAAATCAAAAGAATATGTCATTGTAACTCATCCATATGCCATCCTTTAAATGTTATAATATAGAGTTTAACTTAACTATAATTTAATTTTAAGAATAGGAATGGATAGTGAAAATGGGAAGGCGAGGGGACTTGTAATGTGTGAAAAAGTGAGAGAATGGTAGTGAAAAAATGAATATTGTGAAACAATGAAATCACAGTCAATAATTTCAATAATTTTCCATGATCTCAATCAGGACCAGTGAAACACACAGCAGTCACCAGCTTGCAATTGACACCATTTTGTACAAACAAATCAATCCAAAGCATAACAAAAAAGAGGCAGCCCTTTGACTGTACATTATTACTCATCCCCAATCACAACTTTCCAACCAACTCAATCAAACGAGTTCAATATAAGTGCTTAAAGAAACTGTCATAATCACTTAACCAATCTATGACAATCAACAAGATGCCCGACAAGAGTGAGAATAGTTGGGGATTATTTAAAATCAGGATCTATAACAATGATACAAAGAATTAATCAAGATTTCGCGCGGTCATCAAAAGCACAAATATATTGGAGGTCAAACATATCAACCAAATAGGCAGAGACCCTTCAATACAAGCATGGTAGAAACACAGGGCTCCTTATAACTCTTGGTATGTGCAATGGCACAACAGTTCAATGATGGGTAGTGTAGAAAAAATATGCAGAGGAGAAGTGAATGTCCACTGGATAGTGAAAAGTACCCTAGAGCACACAGAGGTATACTATGTGCATTTCTCAAGGACCAAATTAATGGATAACAATGTCAGTGGGAATGTTGGCCCGAGGCATAACTTATATCACCAAACAACCATATATCTTAGCATAATGGCCACCCTATAACCAAATTTTGAGATACAGGGTTGCCAAGACCATAAAAATAATCCCACGACCATTTCATAAACCTACGACCATGACTCTGGAAAATATACAGTGACCAAAAGGCAGTCTGAAAAACATACACAGCAACCACATAGCAGCCCGAATACGACTGTACATGGTTACCCTCATAACTATGAGGAAGTGGCCAACGAGGATAAACAGAGTGAAACCCTCCAACAAAACACAGAGCGATGATACCCATATCCACTTTAAAATTACAGAGAGACATCACGATTTTCACCACATAGAACAATCAGCGAATGCACAACTCAACCAACCAATTCTTTTACTTGCAAAACAAATAACCACACAGTCATTCTAGAGAGAAGAACCACACATTTAGACAGTTTCCAATCTTAGGAAAACACAAAACAAAGAATTACTAAGCCATTTTTCATTCATACACAGAGCGTAATTCATGGATGGGTGAAAAGAACCATACTTGTAACCAATAGCTTTAAAAAGGGTGAGTTGGCCAAGTGCTTCCTTCCTAGTCTTGGATCTCGAAGCTTAACCACCAGCAAAACGAAATGAAATAATAACCATACTAGGGTGGTGGCCCGATGGGGGAAGTATGGAGTGACATGCATTTACTTCACGTCACTTCCATCTCCTCTACATTCAATTTAGAAGTACACGACAACCAACAATCACTAATACCGTTAACCATGTCATTAATTCCAAACCATTGAAATATGCGACCACATTTCTTGCCAAATGCGCGACCCAAAAAATCATATTAACCATTTCCAAACTTCCATAACATACCATGTGTATTACCATATCAAATGTGCCCAATATAACCCAAATGAAAATCACATAGCCACTAATCATTAATAGTTAGGATTGACACTAACTTGTTTTTATTTTAATTGCACATAACTTCTAACATAGCATAGTATATCCCCTTTCTTTTGGATTTTTTTTTGTAAGTTTCCTTCCCATTTATTTTGTTTATGTTGTTACTAACATATGTATTGTACAGGTGTAGCCAGGTAATAAATCATGGTGACATGATCAAACATAGCAGCTGTAAATATATGCTAATCATAACATAAAATTAAATCTTTGAACAACAGAACATCTCATAAAATGCATCATCCACCTTTCATTATGTCAAAACGAAACCAAGACTGCATCATCAACCATATAATACCCTATAAGTAGCATCGAAACAACAGCATAAAATGTGTGATATGGCTATCTCCGAGCCTCCGGTCTACAAGGGGGTCCCTCCTACTAGTATTTTATCTTATTATCATAGTTTAAATAATAGTCTTTAGCAATACCTTGCAAGCGAAATTCCTCGTTGTGATTTTTATCATCAACAATAGGTTCAGTCATTTTCTAGGACCCATCACTCTTGGGCACTTATCAGGGAGACCCACCCCTTTTTTCACCCTCATATTTGGCCCAAGTCCTTGTCATCACTTATGTTACGACGGAACCAAATGATTAGTATGACCCCACCATCCCTACCTCTCATCCTATCCCTAAGAGACCCACTCTTGAATATTCTCTAGAGGCCCCCACCATGACTACCACCCCACCATAGTGGCACACTCTCCCTCCAACCATTACTCAGATACCATTATTTTACCCCCCACTAATAGTAACGACATATCAGGTAGTTTTCACCCTTGCGCTTCCTAATATGGTAATAACAATCCATGTATGGTATCTATACCCACCTTCAATGGTTCCACTATCGACCCCATCCCTTCCTACCCATCCAACAGGGTTTCCCACATAGATTGTGGTTCAACCTCCCATACCTCTACTATATCGGGACCTATCTTCCACTACAAGGTCCACCCACTACTGGAGTACAACCACCATGTGTGCTATATGGAGCACTAGGTCATCCTACTCACCTATGTCCCACTCATATACGGCTCAGGAACCTTATCCCACTCCCCCAGGAAGAATTTTTACTATCAACCACAACATGATTTTCCACCACACTTTTTGTAGAATTGATTTCCACATGCAACAAAACCTTTCGTACCAACTTTATGTGTACCATATGCTCACAATATGGCCACTACACACACCACTATCCCGCTCTCCCATGATTTTTGGAAACCTTAGTTGTCGTTTGACAAACATATTTTCCTGAAACTACCCTAACAGTACCACCCCTAGTTGCACTGAACCGAGTCGATTCTCCTAACACGTGCTATGTTTCCACCACAATCAATGAAGTTTGGACTTGCCCATGTAGAATCTTTGATCAGATGGACCATTTCACCTATATATGTCCATCAATAATTTCACAACACACCCGTAGAATGACTTCTCTCAATAATTCTAGGGAATCCTAACCCCGGGACATACCATAACCATTGATTTTGGAGAAAGATGACATTCCTCTTACTCCCTCGACATTTCCAATCCCATTATCATCGAAGACCCTTTCACTGGCCTGACCCAATTCACCAGTCATCCCAGAACTTGAGATCCTTCCTCCTCCATGGGAGCCCAATACACACATGGTGCATATTTATTACCTTCCTTCCCATGAAGAACCATTTCCTATGGTGGAACCAATAATCCATGTTGAGGACCATCTCACTATCCTACAAGCCCCCGTTGCTTACACTCTCCCAAAAATGTCTAATTATTCCACCACATCTATGCATATCACATTGAACTCCATTGGTCCTACCAAAAAGGATCCCTTAGATGATATGATCTTCCATTCTAATGAACATCTCATTGAATCCATGATAACACCAAATTACCCATGGGATGATATGCACCATCATTCATATTTTCTCCCATAAGATACTTTCCTTTCCATTGACAATCCCACAATTTGTGAAATGGAAACTGAAGATTCCATTCCCTTTGGGAATACTTTTGGTTCAAAAACCCCATTCCTACCCCCAATGCTTTTGAAGAAGGAAACATGGCCAAAATTTCTCCCTCTATCAAAGTGAATATCTCGATCAAACCTATCATTGTCAAGGAACTCACCCTTGGTGCCGCATGTTCCATTGAATAAGTCCTTTCTTATAAGACTCTCTTTCAAGAATATAGCGACATCTTTTCCTAGTCATACACCAAAATTCCTATCCTAGAGCATGCCATTGTCGAACATTGAGTTGATACATGGACAGATGTTGCACCCATTTTCCAAAAACAACGACCCTCGCATCCTTCTAAATCCTTGGCCATCAAAGTTGAAATCAATAAGTTATGCACTATATGGTTCATCTACCCCATTGCATACACCTCATGGGTATCTAAACGTATCCCTATTAACAAAAAACAAGGCACCATACAAGTCTACACTGACTTTGAAGACCTTAATCAAGCTTGTCGCAAAGACAACTTCCCCACACCATTCATTGATCAGTTCATAGATTCCTGCATCAGCCATGAAGCCTTGTCCTTTATGGATGGGTTTTTTGGATACAACTATATTTAGATATGACATGTTAACCAATATAAGACAACCTTCATTACCCCTTGGGGAAATTTCACATATCGCGTCATGCCCTTCGAGCTCAAAAATGTAGCCGCCACTTTTTAGTGGGCCATGATTTATGCCTTCCATGACCTGGCTCACCTAATTATAGAATACATGTATGATCTCACAACTCATTCTAAGAAACATTCCCAACACCTCGAAAATATGTGAATCATCTTTCAAATATGTCACCAATACAACATTCATCTTAATCCCCTCAACTGTGTTTGTTGTGTCACTGCCAGGCAATTTCTCTAATTCATAGTATCTCAACAAGGAATCACTATGGACCCCCTCAAGGTCCATTCCATTAGCGCCATCCCTCATCCAAAAAACTTGCACCAGTTGCAAATCCTTCAAGGAAAAGAAAACTTCTTGTGTTGTTTTGTCCCTGATTACGCAACTTGTGCACATTGTTTTTTATGTCTCTTTCACCACGATATCCCATTTTGATGGGAAAAACATGCTCAGTAATCTTTGGATGCATTGAAGACCATATTTTCTCAAGCCCCTTTGATCAATCCCCCCAATTTTGAAAAATACTACATATTGTACCTTTCTACCTCTGAGGTCTTAGTTGCAGGAGTCCTCATCTAGCAGGGTGAAGATGAGAGTGAACATGTCATTTAATACAATAGTAAAAACCTTTCAATTCCACCTCTTAAGTACAATGATGAGAAAAAAATTTCCCTAGAAGTGGTCCTAGTAGTCCAAAACATGTTCCACTATATTTAGTTGCACACCACCAAGTTCATTGCAAACTCAAACCCCATGCATTAATTGCTTAACCAGCATATTAATTATGTCATCAAATGACCCATGGTATGGTGACATCCTCATCCACCTACGTACTCAAAAAAATTTCCCTCATCTCTCTCAAGATATCATCGTCATATTTTTCACCAAGCTCTGCATTACCTACTCCTCAGCGATGTCCTATACTAACAAGGAGTGGGTACAATTCCCCATCGTTGTCTCACCCTCAAAGAGGCAAAATGAGTATTCAATGATTTCCAAAGAGGTTCTTATGGAGGAAACCTTTCTGGTATGTCCACTTCCCAGAAGGTCATCAAGGCTGGGTAATTTAGGCCCATGCTCTTTCATGACTATATTCATGCAATCAAAATATGTTCTAAGTGTCAAGTCTATACACATAAATCACATTCCCCTCATGTATCTTTACATCCAGTCATTTCATCTAGCCCATTTTTCAAATGGGGCATATAATTCATGGTGTGCAACCCTCCCTCTAGAAAACATCCAAAAGTACATTGTAGTGGCAATCGACTATTTCACTAAATGGGTCAAAGCCATGCTTACTTTCAACAATATGGAAAACATTGTTACCTGCTTATTTTTCGGTAACACCCCATGGTTTGAACCCCCATTTTAAATAATGTATTGTTAAAATGTTGAGAGGCTAGGTTTCCCAAACAATTATTAAAAGGCCAGTGTGCCCAAGACATTTAATGTTTTCTATCATTATTAATAATAAATACATGGTTGGTTGCTAGATGGACAAGGAATAGAGTTATAGGGGGCTATGATTCCACAAGATAGGGGGCTTGAGGGGATAAGTGTTTATTCCTATGTTAATTACCATTTTTTCCTAAGGGAGGGAATCGATTACGTGAGCTTCTTGGGGAAGGACAAGAGGTTCATGATTACCCATGAAATTACTTAAACCCACCTATGTTCTGATAGGGGGGTTCGACTAATGGCTTGTTCGTTGATTTCTTGTACGTTCATTCATTTCCCTCCCATACTTTCATGCATTCACTCACCCATTCATTGATCCATCCTCATCCGCGTCTTGGCTTGGCGAAAGGGAACCGAACTACTGAAGATTATCCCTGGGATAGTTGGATGTAGTGGTCACTGGTGTGATCCAGCCATGATTTGAGGCCTGCGTGTCTAAGATGCGTTGGCCTGTGCCTAGAATTTCTCACAGTTGTGAGTCCTAAGAGTTCCAACATTGAGATTCTAGACCAGTT
>SNQJ01S0119121.1:0-19327 GCA_010110895.2 Picea sitchensis
CCCCTCTCTGTCTCTCTCTCCCTCACTCTCACACACTCGATTTTTATTCCTCTCTCCCTCTCTCACACTCTGTTGATTCCTCTCTCTCAACCCCCCTCTCTACGTCGGAAAGAAATAAATGACCTTGAACTAGACATGCCAAGACCTATACCTAGACATGGAAATACCTAGACCATGATCTATACATATATGATGTCCATGACATAGACCATGACATAGACCTAAATCTAGACCTATACCATGACCTATACCATGTAATATCCCTGATCCTGCTGATCAAGATATTTTCTATTGATCTATTGTTATACACTGGGGGGTTTCTGGATGTGTTTCAGTTGTATGTTTGAGATATTGATGGTTATTGCATGTGCATGTGGGTTATTGAATGTGCATGTGGGTTATTGCATTTGCATGTTGCGTATTTATCGTTTACAAAGAATATAAAGGATGCATGCATAAGTAAAGAACATCAACTTCTCAATAACATGTATTATACGACTCAAGCATGGAAATACAATAGCATACTGGAAATATATAATATAATCGTCAGCTAGATCTCATGGATCATCACTGAAGTATAAGAAAATAACATCAAAATACCTATGATCAGAAGATGATAGTAGATCTGATGCATGCATGGATAGATCGACAAAAATATGTGATACTGGAGAAGTATGGTAACCGCTACCAGCTGGAAAAATCGTCAGGAAGAATAGACCGTCATAATGCACCGAAAACTACTCCAATAGAAGTGCCCTGGCCTCTAGACTAAAATGGATGAGTGCCAGATCTCAGATCTAGTCTCTGAGGCACTGGATCTGGACCCCTGGGGGGTTTTCGCACCTCCTGGGACACTGGATGTGCCCCAAAGGATTCCACCAAAAAATTTTGCTTCTATAGGGATCAAAACGATCGTCTCGCCAAATGCAGAACTGGGTCGAAAGGATTCGCCCAGATCTACTCTGATACTTTGCATGCAACCCCAAATGTCTGTCCAGAAGAGTTGCGCCCTAAATGGCTGGATGAGGTGATATGTAAAATTCCACCATCAGAATCTGACGATAGATGGCTCAATAGAAGCGCCCTGGCTAGATCTCAAATGGGTTGGAAGGAAACTACAATCTGGACACAGATCTCATGCAACTCTCCAAACCCTCAAACTGACTTGCACCCTCACTAGCTGAGTTGTGCACTCTAGAATGGATACCCCTAAAAAGTACGATGAAATACCTGGATGGTATCTCCGATGGGCTAGGGTGTGTCTTTCAACAATGAAACTGATCAATGGTGGTGGTTTCCTCCATAAATCCACAAAACAGCAAGGTCGGCTCTCTTCCTCCTCTGGGAACTCTCAACATCAAATCATAACAATGCATAATGATGAATTAGGTCGCTCACTCTTCTCTTATAGCTTTCCAAAACCCTAATTCACTGTTGAAAACCTAATTCGTTGTTGACCTTTTCCCTCCAAGTGGATTTTACTTTATTTTATTATTCATTGATTAAATCACTTAATTAATTAATTAATTAATTAATCATTTTACCTCTAAAAAGTGATTTATCCATCCTTATGGCTTCTCTGGTCACTAAGAGTCACTTCTCATCATCTTATCCTGTAGTTCTCTTCTTTTCAATTCTGATGAGCTATTACACTAAGAGGTTTCTCTAAGTAATATGCCCATTATGACTTTCTTAGTGAAATTAATTAAGATATGACCCATAATAACTCAAAATTACGGAAATCGTCGGAATGCAATGAAACAAAAAACAAGTTGTGCGGAATGGATCCTGATGATGAACGATGCAAGTCGGGCCCAATAAAACCCCTCAATATCTCCCAAACTCTATGTCACCCCTATCTGACTACTCTGGTAGGCATAACATTCTGTAAAGTTATAATGTCCCAAAATGGGGACATTACAGTCCTCCCTGCTGGAATATTGCTTGTCCTCAAGAAATAACTTAATCCAACTATATATGATACCAGGGTCCCATATCCACCTATGTGACACAAGGTAGACTCCCCTCAATATTTGGTATCTCCAAGTGCTCACCACGCATGACACCCACATGCTCCTAATGAGTAGAATGATCAATGGCCGAGGAATCTCAGTCAACTCCCTGAGTAACCACTCTACTCGAAACTCAACTCCATCAAGCGTTGAACTACCAAGCACTCCAATACATGGATCCATTATCAGAATGTCAACTACAATGCCCTGTGGAGTATAGTTATGTAACATATCAACACCATGAGTCTCCTACAATTAACACATGGCCTCAACCCGAAATGGGTCTATCCTACCAAACCATACCAAACTAAAAACGACACCCACCGACTGAATATGTTGTTGCCATAGTGAGGTACTACAAGACCTCAACGAATCACCAACTAGTGACATGCTCTCCCCAATACTGAAACTCAATGGAAAATCAAGGTGACTTCCCCTTGGAAACGTCTGCTCATCTCCATCAGTCAATGAAATTCCCAGCCCTATAATCCCAGGGTCGCATGCTAGTCTATGACAGGGACCATCATGCTGATGTTTCTCTACTCTAATCATGACTATCTGCTGAAAGTATCCATATTGTACCCTCCACGCATGGATCCTCATAATATGAAACAAATTATCGACCCAATGGACTCTCGAATCCCATGTCAAATTTGGAAGATCATCACTTTCAATCCCCATTAACTGTCGATGTACCCTACTAGTAAATGTCGAAATCCCTCCACCCTCATCCCAATGAGAGTTTGAATATGTGGAAACCTATGACATATCCTCTGTCCCATGTCCTAGGATACTCTCCATCATGCCTAGGACCTCAATTGTCTGCCCCTGATGATCCACCCCTATCCTGATGTATGCAATCAAGACACTTCTATCAGGTGGTCTCATCCTACCAACTCTCCATGTCCCCTGCCATTGTCTAGCTCCCCCTGTGTCGTTGTCAATGATAAAAGTGTTGGGAAAGGATATCATAAATATATTCACCCAACTATAGGACTATAAAGTATCATATGCTTTGGTCAATCCCCAGGATTGGACCAAAAACTCATCCACTAGCACCCATGGTGAATAATCACCTAAACTCCAACTATCGGGTACAACAATAGATAACTCCACAAACTGTTGGTCAATCACTCTCCCTCCATCATCACTCAGATAGTTGTTTCTACTATGAAGGTGATCTCCCAGAACTATGTGTTTCTTCAAGGGAGAGGAATCTTCATGCTCCACAAAGTTTTTCTCCTCCCTTCCATCCATTGCGTCCCCATGAATCCCACTGTACATCTCTCTCATCATCATATGTCCAAGGTGTACTGTCGGATCAACCTCTATGTGGATATCAACCAATCCTAGAACACAAATGAAAGTGTCTTCATAACTTCCCCTAGCTCTAGAATCCTCATGTGTATGTGTATGAACGATTGTCTCAGAACTACCCATGAATGGTGGCCCCTGTGACACCTGAATATCCTCCAGCAATGTAATTGAGGAACATATATGACTCTCTGTCGAGATAGATATAGTGTATCTATGACTAGTCTCCTCAAGGAGATCATATATTTTGGACTCTGATTCTTGAAGGGTTGTTTGTGTACCTTCCAAGAATCCTCATGTGCTCACCAACTCATGAGTGAGTCAGTCCACCTCAAGCTCTTGCTCCCTCAGTGCCCTTTGATACATCTTGCCAATCTGCAATAGGTAATCTCTATCCATCAATAATTGCTGGTAGTCCACCCTCATCACAGTCACTCTCTCCATGAGTGCATGTAAGTCATCAATGGCCAGTCCCCTATCTGAACTATCATGTGCCATCGAGGCCCTCCAACAATAAATTTCTACCAATGTGTGTGTATCCTCAATGCATCGAGTGGTTGACATGATCATGTCCTCACTGACTCTCAATTGTCCCATCCAATGTCATGACTCATGATCACAGTCCCGCTGAGTTTCTTCCTCATGCCCCTCACTGCTAGTGTCAACAATGGAATTCCCAACAACACACTCCTCAAAATATAAGGCACTAAACTGCCCACTGTCCATTATTCTACGGATTCCTCCTGTATGCCACTGCACACCATCACCAACTGCTACCCCCATATGAATTGCATTGTATCCTGTATGGGAAGTTGTATCCTCCTGTGCACTCAACCTACTAATATCATTTGCTCCTGGATCGCATACAGATGTTTCCAAGAACATGTTATGGTCATCTCGTCCAATAAGGAGTGCATCCTCATCACTGTAGATCGATCCTAGAAGTAAGTGTCCCAACAAGTTGTTGGTCTCCACAACCCGGTCCATCAATGGAACCTCCAAGAGTGGTGAATCAATATCCTCATACTGATAGGTATGTGTAAGGTCAAATATCTCCAAATCATACCTCTCCTCCTGGGTCTACATATCCATATGTCCCTTGTGTACAATCCCCACACAAGGCTCCTCTACCATATCAGGAATGCCACGGATATCCTCATGTGTCGTGGCTAGCATAGGCGACTGAGAAGATGAAAAATGTGGCTCGCTCATCATAGGAAGATCATCATCCTCCATACATGACTTCCTGGAAGCCATGTCAACACCCATAGGTAGGTCATCCAACTTCCTAATCTCATCATGTCTAAGTGCCAACACATATGAATCCTCACAAGTTTCACCACTATGTTGAAGTGTTGAATCCTCAACATTGCTTGATGGGGAAGATGAAGGACATGCGCTATCATCATGTCCATCTAGTTGTCCCTCAAATGTGAAAGAGTCACTAGCCTCCCTCTCGGTAATTTGGTTGAGCCTATAGTACATGTCTAGATTTTGTACTCCGGTTCTTACAGTGCGTTTGGACGATCCGTCAAAAGAAGGTATGGTGAGTTTACCAAATTTCTGGATGAAATCTATGTTATGCCCCTGTTGTTGTTGTTGTCCTCCTCTCTGAGGTTCTATGGGACGGTTCATGCCCCTAAGTCCAAAGTACTCGAACAGTGTCATGTCATGATGGAATTCATGACCCAATGGTACATACTCCCTCTTGTACTCTGCAATGTATTCCGCCTGAGTGCGAAACCTCTGTGATAACAGATGTTGTGTTGCTACTACTGGTGCCCTCTGAAAACTAGGGAACCATGGTATAGGAATCCTACTTGAAGATGTGTATGTGCTATTAGGTGTCTGGGGTCTACTGCCTACCCCCGAGTTCCCATGTGTTGCATGTGGGACTTGTGTGCCCGGAATGTCCATCATAACCAGTCTCTCATCCACTTGAGCCAAGGACTGACACATAGTCTGCTGACTAGCTAACATGTCACTGATAACCTGCATGAAGGAGGCCTATGGTCCCATGGGGGCCTTACCAGTGCCCTCTGGCCTCTCATATTTGTCTCCCCACATCCTCTCTTCCTTCTGGGTCACTCGTTGAACTCATCAACTTTAGTCATAGGCTGGCAGGACTAAAGCTCTGATACCACTGTAATATCCCTGATCCCGCTGATCAAGATATTTTCTACTGATCTATTGTTTTGTCTTGCAGATCTGATACACTGGGGGGTTTCTGGATGTGTTTTAGTTGTATGTTTCAGATCTTGATGGTTATTGCATGTGCATGTGGGTTATTGCATGTGCATGTTGGTTATTGCATGTGCATGTTGCGTATTTATGGTTTAAATAGCATATAAAGGATGCATGCGAAAGTAAATAACATCAACTGCTCAATAACATGTATTATAGGACTCAAGCATGGAAATACAATAGCATACTGGAAATATATAATATAATCGTCAGCTAGATCTCGTGGATCATCACTGGAATATAAGAAAATAACATCAAAATACCTATGATCAGAAGATGATAGCATATCTTATGCATGCATGGATAGATCGGAAACAATATGCAATTCCGAAGAAGTACGGTAACCGCTACCAGCTGGAAAACTCATCCGAAAGAATAGACCATCAGAATGTGTCGAAAACTGCTCCAATAGAAGTGCCCTGGCCTCTAGACTGAAATGGATGAGTGTTGGATCTCGAATCTAGCCTCTGAGGCATTGGATCTAGACCCCTGGGGGTTTACGTACCTCCTGGGACACTAGATGTGTGCCAAAGGATTCTACTGTTATAGGGATTAAAATGATCGTCTTGCCAAATGCAGAACTGGGTCGAAAGGATTTGCTCGGATCTGCTCTGATACTCTGCATGCAACCCCAAATGTCTGTCCGGAAGAGCTGCACCCTAAATGGTTGGATGAGGCAATATGTAAGATTCCACTGTCAGAATCTGATGATAGAAGGCTCAATAGAAGCACCCTGGCTAGATCTCAAATGGGTCAGAAGGAAACTGAAATCTAGACACGGATCTCGTGCAGCTCTCCAAACCCTCAAATTGACTTGCACCGTCACTGGCTAAGCTACGCACTCTGGAATGGAAACTACTGAAAATTAAGGTGAAATACCTGGATGGGATCTCCGATGGGATAGGGTGTGTCTCTCAACATCGAAACCGATCAATGGTGGTGGTTTCCTCCATAAATCCACAAAACAACAAGGTCGGCTCTCTTCCTCCTCTGGGAACTCTCAACATCAAATCATAACAATGCATAATGATGAATTAGGTCGTTGACTCTTCTCTTATAGTTTTCCAAAACCCTAATTCACTGTTGAAACCCTAATTCATTGTTGACCTTTTCCCTCCAAGTGACTTTTACTTTATTTTATTATTCATTGATTAAATCACTTAATTAATTAATTAATTAATTAATCATTTTACCTCTAAAAAGTGATTTATCCATCCTTATGGCTTCTCTAGCCACTAAAAGTCACTTCTCATCATCTTATCATGTAGTTCTCTTCTGCCCAATTCTGATGAGATATTACACTAAGAGGTTTCTCCAAGTAATATGCTTATTATGACCTTCTTAGTGAAATTAATTAAGATATGACCCATAATAACTCAAAATTACGGAAATCGTCGTAATGCAATGAAACCAAAACCAAGTTGTGCGGAATGGATCCTGATGATGAATGATGCAAGTCGGGCCCAATAAAACCCCTCAATATCTCATGATCTCTTTGTCACCCCTATCTGGCTACTTTGGTAGGCATAACACTCTGTAAAGTTATAATGTCCCAAAATGGGGACATTACATACCACCACATAGACCTGGAGCTACACCTAGACCATCACCTAGAGCTTTACCTAGACCATGACCTAGAACCCCCTAGATTCATGCAGATTTGACCGAAGAGAAACTACTTTCTACCTTCATCCCTAGATTTAAATCCCCTTTTCTTAGTAAATGCATGGAAAGATCAACCTACCTCGTTCTCGGTGTTTGATGTGGATCCTCCGATGTGCTTGATTACTCGTTCACAATACTCCTTCCAAAGCTGACCTGCAACCAATACAAGCAACAAATATGCATGCATCCTACTCATATACTAACAGGTTAGAAATATAAAACATATACTAATCAAACTATAAAATGTTCATGAATAGGGACGGGAAAATCATTCTCTTTAATACCTTGAATGAGTCAACTTACAAAAGTTGAGACCGGCCACCGCTCCACAAACCTGATCCTGGGCTCCTCTTCTTCTGTACTCCAACTGCTTTGCTTTGAATCTCCTTTGGCACAAGGAAAGGCTAAAGGGTTGGGACAATGGGAATACGTAAATGGGCAGAGTTTCTTTGCTATATTCTTCCTCTTCTAAATGGAACCCCTACCCCTTATTTTATAGGCTAGAATGAACTAGGTATTTGGATGAACCCTCAGCCATGCATGGCTAGGAGTTTTAGTTAACTCACTCATAGATTTTGTGCTTCGTCGGCAACTTTCCTTTTTTTGTGCTTTTGTCGGTCCATGCGGGCTGTTTTGGGTCAGCCAGTGTGTACACGCGTGCAGTAATGGATTAGGGCGCGTGGGCCTTTACAAAAGAGGATTTTCAAAGAGTTGTTCAGTAGTGCTTTGGCAAAGAAGGGATATGAGTTGGTTTGATGCCAGGTAAGCATGTGTGGTGCAATTTAGGGTTATAACATATGCCCCCTAATGTGTGAGGTAAGAAGAGCATCTCATGGCCAAAATACATTACCAATCTTTTACTGATGTGACGAACGATTGAGCCCAAGGATCAGGAACCGGGAGGTGTCGTCTGCAAAATAACAAATGTCTCATTGAGGAGGGCATACCCATGCTCGGGATAAAATAGAATCATGGCTACCAATCAAATACATTGTAGATCCATGTCAAATAACTATAAAGAGTAGCCACAAACAATACACAGTGGAGCTACATCTTGAAATTAGAAAGATATACATAAAGAGTATCCATCTTCCAGAAGTTGATTCGGCCTGATGGCTGAGATGAGATCTTTAGAGCTCAAGCAACAACTTCAAAATCTTCAAAACTCAAGTAGGAGTGTAATATGAGTGTATGACTGCACTACCCAGAGGTCTTCGATGGCTCATCGGTCATGGACTTGATAATCTTGATGATCATATTGAAGGCTTTAGTGAGTTTGAACAAGGACTTGATTGGATGTTCAGGATGGCCGGGTATGAGGAAAAGAGACATATTGTAGAGGGGCTGACTTAGGCTTGGTGACAAATTTCCCTTGGATAATAACACGACAAATAATGAGACTCGGGCAACATGGCATTAATCATAAGTCTACGAAGCATGAGGCAACACAAACTCTCCATATGTTTGGAAGGATAACCAAATGGTGGAGGACACAACTCTATATGGTGAGAAAATATTCCTAAGGTCATACTACATCCCATAGTCTGATGAACAAACGGACAGATGTGCTTTATCCAAGGGCGACTCATGACACTGCCAATAAAGAAAATACTTTTCCCTTCCTCTTTTTGGGGTATATTTGATTTTTTTTTTGTTCTTTTCAATAATTGTGAAAAAAGAATAAAGGAATATTACGTTACAAAGGAGGAACGAGTGTTGCAAACATACAAGCTCAAGGCATAAGTACAACACTGATGTTTTAGTAGAATGATACTCGGGAAAAAATCCTCCGAGGGCCAAAGGTCTTAAGACGCAGAAGAAAACTGTTACAAGGTTGGTGTATAAGGTATGCAAATGTGGTTAACAAAACAAACAATGGTAACGTCCTTTGATGTAAGTTTAATGAGTCCATAGAAGGTAAGATCAATGGTTTTTCATGTTTAGAGAGTCTGAAAAAACATAAAAGGAGACTCCATTGGGGTACCTTTTTCGAATATAGTCTAGTCGGTATGAAAAAGGGGTAAACTAGCACCGACAAGACGTCTATTCAAAACCTTTTTAATGAGTGTGATAGAGACAAGGTTGTTGCACCTCCTTCATCACCTTAGTAAGAAAAATGGAGGTGCTTGCAAGCTCAGTTGGGTTTGTTGAGTAGGACAGCTGAAAGGAAAAGGGTTAGGAAAAGAAATATAAAACAACAATTAAGAATTAAACTAAGAAATAAAATTACAACTAAATTAACAAACATAGGGACATAAGGACAAAAGAAACAATTAGACCCATGTCACCAATGATAAGGCTGATATTAGTGAAAGAAAACACCAAGAAGCAAGGGGACTATGAGTCCCTTCTTCCTCCAAGGGAGGGCTCTTGGACCCCCACAAGTATGCTCTTCTTACAACTTTGAGAAAAAGAAATGAAAATGGTGAAAGAATTCTTTGTTAATCCACTCAAGGGGTGAGATGGATTGTCCAATGCAATGGTGCAAGTATACTCTTGGCAAGGATAGAAAGATCCTCAAGAGAATAATGGCAGCATAACTTTGCTTTGAATTCCTTGAAAAATGAAGTGTATCCATGGCCTTTTTATAGCATTCCTTTGAGCTATTGTTCAACTAGTTTGTAGTGTGTAAAGAGGCTAATTAGGACATTTATAGGTCTTTTACCAGCCATCCAGTCAAATCCAGTCTAAATTTGAGTGTCAAATTAGCTTCAGAGATAAACCAGAAGTGGTTGGGAGGCTGACCACTCTCATAAATGCATCGTTTCTCAGGTGCATGGATTTTTGTGATAACAGTCGCGCATCGTGCGCATGTGCGCGATTCTTGCGTTTATGTTCCGCACATGTGCGCATGCGCCCAATGTCTGTATAGAGCTCTTCAATTTTTCCACTATTTGTATAGTTTTTGACCCTTTATGAATGCTTTTGTGTTAATTCAGGTCCATGAATGACTTCATAACTGTTTGACGATGTTGAATTCTTGTAACCATTTGCGGACGAAATTTCAGTGATAACAGATGTCGCCTGATGGATGAGGTTAGGAGCATACGTATAGTCAAAATCCATCAATGTTTCTTCTACTGAGTGTGCTATTGTAAGAGAGAGAAATAGTGGGATCGTCCAGAGTGATCCATTGGAGGGAAAAAGGAACCGGTAGAACCCAATCTTCCATGAGGTGTGTAAAAATAAATTGTGTACAAACGAGGTGGGCATGCCCCATGCTCGTGTCATGTAACTCAAAAAACAAGGATGAAGTGTTGATGTAGACAACTACAGTTCCCTTGGGGGTGATCAATAAGTAAAGGCAGAAGAAGATTCTGTGTAGGAACATACTCTGAATAGTAGGTAGTGACATCTGTAAGAAGTATCACGGAGTTTGTAGGCATTGAGAGCCTAGCCAAGTTCAGAGGTCTTTGGCAAGTATCAGGCTAACTGCAATAGTTGCAAAGTAAGACCCACCGTAATATGAGAAAGTGTTTACATCGAATTTTATGGGGGCCAACGACAACAGGGAGAAATTGTGATTCTCCCTGTGTTGTCTGAGATCTCTCATTGGATGGGTAATGAGAATCAAGATATTGTCGCCCTTCTAGAAAATTGTGATGATGTCAACAAAAGGGGGATGCGATTCTCAGAAGCAGAGGGCTTCCTGAAAGCTACTAGGTGAGGTTAGGAAGTGGAGGAGGTACATGGATGAAGTCAATATGTAGGAAGACTCAAGACTTCCCTTGGTTGGAGTATATGTGAGATAACAGTGGCCACAACCATTCAACAAGGTCGAGTGTCAGGGGGACAACAAGACAGGGTATAAGTTGTGCCAGAGGTGGGACAAAGTCAATAAAATCAGAGGGCAGAGCTAAGTGGCTTGTGGGGTACTGTAGTTCTCCAACCAAGGGTGACATGGGTTTCATTTTCCAAAAAAGGGAAAAAGGTCACCAAAGGTGACAACAAACAAGGGGTAATGTAAAAGTGTTTGTACAATAAATAAAGAATAATTTGGGATAAGTGTAAAGATACAGAAACGGGTGCCCCAGTGTGATATGGTTGGCCCGGATAGGGTGCAATGTGTTCGGGGAACTGGTGGAGGGTGGGGGCCCCATGGATGGGTTTCTGTATGAGGTAAGTGAAATGAAGGGAAATTTGCAGATGGGAAAACTGATTGTGGATGAAATGGAGGGCTCATGATACTACGGAGGTGCAGTTAGAAAATAGAACCGTGAAGAGATAATCTAGGAGTCCATTGGGAAAGCTATCATAATGAGGAGAAGGAGTATGTGGCTGATTCGTGACATGATGTAAAACTATCGGGACTCCCATCCCTAAAGGGTTATGAAAAACAACATGAGTGTCAAAAGCGCAAAAGGGTGCTATGAATGGGACAACTCATGTGGGTAAGAGTGCTATTGGGTGACAATACCGAAGATACAAATGGAGGTATTGGTACTGCAGAGCCGAAAATGGGGATCCTAGAGGCGAACATCAGAGGGTGTGATTGGAGATGCGAGTGAGATTCAGAGGGAATGACTACATGCCAGTGCTGAGCATATACCTGAAGGGGTTGTGTTGGAGGATGATGACCAAGTACCTGCACACATAAAAAACAAATACCTGACGTGAACAATATCTGAATAGAAATGAATATATGAGCATGTATTTGATAATTTTGAATATGTGCGTGCGTACCTGGTCAGGGTGTGAAAAAATGGCATCTCGGGGGTTCAGGATGAAAAGAGGCCCAGAGACTGTCGTGATGTAGATGACGGGATGCTAATCCCATGGCTGAAGACAGATTGAGAAATGGACACCCGGAGCTTTCAGAATGGTGAGTGGAAGTTTGACAAAAAGGGCCTATATATAGTTGTAGGGCCCACATTGCCACCTCATTTGTACTTGCTGCAATAGTGACTGGACGAGCAGTTTTCAGAGGAGATTTGGAGATTTGGGGAGGACGAGGCATCTGATCGACGATTAGAGAGCTTCAAGTTAGTGGTTTGATCATCCTGCATAGAATTAGGGTTCCATTTTTTGGGCAGGGGATCTACGGAGGGTCATACAAAGGGTTTCTGTGGGTGTGGACCCCACGTGTGTGGGTGTTCCGGAAGTAGGCACACACACGTGCCTTCTTTCCCACTGGATAGACACACATGGGGGCGCTGGTGAGGGGGAAAAGGGCATGCACTATGTGTGCACCTGTTGGTTGTATAGTTGTGCATTTGTGCGTGGTTGTGGAGTGGACAGTTGCACACTAGAGCGTGCCTGAAGGATGGATATGCATGCCTGAGAGCGCACCTATGCAGTGAATAGGCGCGCCTGAGAGTGCGCCTGTGCAGTGAACAAGTGTACATACGTGCACGCATGTGTAGTGAACAGCCACGCACGTGTGCACGCCTGTGGGTTTAAACAACCACGCCTTAGAAGAAAGGTTGACGGGTGTAAAACTTATCTTTGTGATATTGTTGATGGTCTCTTGGGCTGATATAGGACTTTTTGATGTGGTTGTAGGTGAGCAGTGTGCACGATGCCAGTGGATTGGTGAGAGCAGGATTGGTCCCAGCTGCGAGACACCATGGCTATTGAGGAGCCAGGTGTATGTGCGACTTTGGCAGCCTGTGGACTGCTAAATTTGTTTGAGTGCCCATTGATACGGGCAGAGGAGTATCTCCTGTAGTTCCTTATCCAAATGTGGAGTCCGGACCTACATTGCCTCATAGTGCGGGGAGATCATATCACCTTCACTATGGTGGAGGATGTGTACTTTTTGACTGGGCTTCTGTTTCGGTGTGTGCCCCTACAGGCGGAGCCGGTGTTACCAAGGGATCTGGCGCTAGCGAGCGTTGGCCGGAGATATTTTTCAAGGCAGAACTTTATGTCTGGTATGGTTGTGAGCATTGGGGCGATAGATGCCCTAGCACATCATTGTATTGTAGCGATAATTGTGAGAGTCTATGGGTCACTGGCGACATAGCAGATCAGTGGGGGCCAGTTGATGGTTATGGAGAGAGTGTTGTCCAGGGAGCACTTTTCTTGGGGACTTACGCTACATGACAGGATGGTAGGGCAGCTGGACCACTACCGGTCCATGGATACTGGAGAGTTTGCCTTCGGGTCCATCCTGGTGGCCTGGTTTCTGGAGAGGGTGCCGATGTTTCACCCTAGGATTTTATTGGGCTTGCCTGGGGCGCGAGAGCCGCGGCTACGGCGGTGGTCGACTATTTTTCTTCGCCATGGTGGTGGCGAGGGCGGCCATTTCTTTATTGCAAAGGCGACGCAAGTGTGGCGGTAGATGTCACAGGTGATATTGCAGTATCCCTATGCCAGGGTTGAATTTTGGGAGGATCCAGACATGGTACTACCTCCAGGGGAGGTGTTTGACCATAGAGGTATGTTGATTTTGATATATATGTTTTTCTTTTTTGAGATAGCATGATATATGTATATGTCATAGATGTTGATACTATCTATTGTTTGATTGTATGTGAATATGTGGTGCCTCGTGGACACGAGGTGGAGTTGTAGAGAGCGTCGGCTCGTGAAGAGCTGGAGAGGTTGCCGTGGGGGGAGAGACGGTGGTGTGAGGACGTCGCGGTGAGACTAGATGATCCAGAGAGGGTAGCGAGGAGATGTCGGTTTGATGATCTTGGTGTTGGGCCATCGCATGCTCCTTTGGCGGCTAGCGGAGTTGATTTTGAGGACATACGTCGTCGCTTGGAGGCGGTGTTACAGGATGTGCCAGAGGGCATGTGGTCTCACATCCAGGATGAGGGTATCCTGGAGCAGTGTGTGGGGATCTTGCCACCATGGCAGTCTGTAGTTAGGGCGGGCAGCAGTAGCTGGTGTTGCGATGACCGGACGGTTACCTCCAAGGCAGGAGGGACCAGTAGGGGGTGGGCAACCACCACCTGAGGGAGGGGCAGGTGGTGGGGCTCTAGAGGCACTGTGAGTGATGCTCTATGTATTTGATGTATTTTTTGTATATAGGCTGGTGAGCCCGTTTTGTACCGAGGTGCTTCACTGGCCTGCAGATACTTGTATTTTTGTATGTAAACACTGGGATGGCACTGTGGACCATTTTATATATACATGAGTATACACTTTTGAGATCTATGTGGTGTTTACATGCGTTTTGTTAATGTTTTGGTGATGTCTAATCTATATATGCTGTGACAGGTTTTTGATATGTTTATGTATTTGTATAGGTAGCTTGATGGGATATATGCCAATCTAACACAATATTAGCTATGTTATCTATAATTTGATTCATTTGTCTTGGAATGTGTGTAAATGTAATGGAATCAAAATGTTGAGATAAAAGTCTAACCTGTAGGTATTTGCGAAAGAGGCAGGGATCGCGTATGTGGTAAACATTGTTGAGTTGAAGAACGACTAGTTGGGAGTCAAGGAAGACGCTAAGGTGACGAATACGATGATGTTGGGCATTGGCCAAGAGGCCAATGATGGCAATGTATTCAGCTTGGTTGTTGGTCGTTGAACCCAAACATATGCCGCTTGAATGGAGCATTTTATGTGAGGGGGTGTAGAGAGCCCAAGTGGCCGAAGAAAGATTTTGAGTCCAACGGCTGGCGCCATCAGCGTAACCGATGTGGTAGGATGGTGGAGGAATCATTTGTCAAGAGCACAAATGATAGTTTAGACGTGAGGGATGGAGAACAAAGATTAAAAACACTAAAAAAGAAATAACCTAAAGTAGAATGACTATGCTCAAGCATAAAATTTCTTTAAGTATAACCCGTTGACGGGTTCTTTAGTTGAGAGGCCTTCGGGAGAGGCTAGAATGTATGCACATTTTGTGAGGCAATGTTGAATGATGTATGGGCCATGCCATAGTGACTTGAATTTTCCATGGCCAAAGGTATCATGAGCGATATCGTAGGCAAGGACGAGGTCTCCTTTGTGAAATGAGCGAAGGTTGACATGTCGATCAAAGGTAGCCTTTGATCATTTTTTAGCTGCCTCATTGTTCTGTAACGAAGATTGATGATCTTCATCCAGAGACTCTAAGTTCAGCAAGAGTTGCTCCATTGGAGTAGTGTCGGGTAATATCTCAATTGTGGTGCGTAAGGTAGGAATTTTTCACTCGATGGGAAGAGTAGTATCAACTCCATGGACTAGAGGAAATGGTGTGAAACCAGTAGCGGTTTTCACAGTCGTACGATAAGACCATAGCGCGGAAAACAACATATGATTCCAATTGGTATTATGTTTGTTAACCGTGCACTGTAACATGGTCTTGAGAACCTTGTTAACAGCTTTGACCTGTCCATTAGATTGAGGGTAATATGGTGAGGCAAAATCATGAGAGAATCCTAACCAAGATGAGAGTTCGACGAAGATCTCATTCTCGAAGTGTTTCCCGTGATCAGAGACAAGTTGGAGTGGTACTCCAAAGAGAGAGATGACGTGGTTAAAGAAAAAACGCGTTGCACTGTCAGCGGTGTTGTTGAAGGTGGGCATTGCTTCTACCCATTTGGTGAAGTAATCAACTCCGACAATAATGTATTTGTGACCATTACTGGAGGGGGGATTACAAGTCATGAAGTCGATGCCCCATTTACAAAAAGGGCCGACAGTGATGACTGGATGAAGAAGAGAAGGTGGTGCTCGGGCTTTGTTGGCGTAATGTTGACATTGCTCGCATCGTTTCATGGCGTGAATGCAATCGTGAAACAAGGTAGGCCAAAAGTAACATGCTCGGATAATATTATATGCAGTGGATATTCCTGACAGATGGCCTCCGCATGCACCACTGTGGCAGTCGTTTAAGACTCTATTGGACTCATCAATGGTTAAGCATCGATGAAGAATGGTGTTGACTCCTCGCCGGTATAAGATGTCTCTGATTAGGAGGTAGCGAGGGGCTTGGTGGCGAATGTGACGATGATCATCGTGTGAAGGTGGTTACCAAATTTTTGAGTTTGGAGGTAGACGAGGAGGTCGCCATACCAAGGATCATCTGAAGTGATGTAGAAGAAGTGTTCATCGGGAAAGTCAGTATTGATGGGGGCACTAGTTGTATCAAAGGGGAGGGGTGTGACAAGTTCAGCGAGAACAAGGGCTTTCTTTCTCTTGGGTGCTGAAAATTCAAGATCGTATTCCTGAAGGATGATGATCCATCGAGCAAATTTGCCGTTAATTTTCTGACAACTGAGCAAGTATTGCATCAGGTTCGAATCTGCTACAACCTTAGTTGTGCATAGTAGAATGTAGTGACACAGTTTCTGGACTGCAAGGACGACAGCAAGAGCTAGTTTCTCTTTGTGTTTATACTTCAAGGGTGGCCCTGAGAGGTTTTTACTAACATAATAAATGACATACTCACGATTTTCATCACCTAGCTGAACAAGAACTCTTGCTACTGAGACAGTTGATGCTGATACGTAGAGGATATAGTCGCGATTATAGTCAGGTTCACTGATTAAAGGGGCATTGGAGAGCACCATTTTAAGATCGTCAAATGACTGTTGGGCGTGTTCATCCCAGTGAAATGGGATGTCGTGATGTAGTAAGCAAAGGAAACCATGTGCACGAATGGTGTAGTTAGGGACAAATCGTTGTAGAAAGTTTGCCTTGCCTTGTAGGCTTTGGAGTTGCCGTAAATTCGGAGGAGGAGGAATTTCGGTGATAGCTTGGACTTTGAGGGGGTCCACGGTAATACTGCTTTGGGAAATGATGAAACCGAGGAGGCACACTGCGGTGACGTAGAAAACACACTTGAGGGGATTCAAGTGAATGTTGTACTGACGACACCATTGGAAGATGATTCATAAATCATCAAGATGTTGGGTGTGTTTCTTGGATCGAGCTGTGAGGTCGTCCAAGTATTCGAGGATGAAATGAGCTATATCGTGAAAAATATATGTCATTGTCCATTGTGTTAGCTCCCAAAATGAAATCGTCCTTTTGGTTGAGTTTTGTAGTGGATAGCATGGCTATTGGTAGTGTCCTCAAATTATTTTTTGAGTTTTTATAGCTGAAAAAAATTAGGTTTTGGTTTTGTCTTAGAAAATAATTTGACCCATAAAGTCTTCTTTTCAAAATTTTCATTTTTCACTTTCCACAGCTAACATGTGTCCAAAAGTTGAGTGTGCGCTGTGGAAAGTGGCGACTTTCAGCAGCTAAGGAGCGCTTTTCATAAGTCTTTGCGCTGTTGAAAGTGGTGAATTCAAAAATGTGCAAGAATCAGTTTCATGGGTCATGCGCTGTTGAAAGTGCATACTTTCCGCAGCTAAGGAGTGATTTTTACAAAGTGGTGCGCTGTTGAAAGTGCATACTTTCCGCAGCTATGGAGCGGTTTTTACAAGGTCGTGCGCTGAGGAAAGTCAAGACTTTCAACTGCTAACGGGGGTTTTCCACAGGGTCACGCGCTGGTGAAAGTGGCAAGTATGAACAGATAACATAGGCATTTTCCACGGGTCATTGGTTGAAGAAAGAGAGAATCACGTGCATGATATCCACGTCTGAAGTTAATGATGATATGGTCATCCCACGTCAGGAAAATCCAAATCATGCACTGATGAGAGTGGGTAATGATGGAAACTCAATTTTGCACGCCAGAATAGGATTGTGATGCGAATTCGACTCAGAAACTCACGCTCAACACTCATGGCATCTGGGATGGCAAGTTCGAGTTCAGTGGTGCAGGTACAGAGGAGGTACCACCGGCCTAAAAACATCAAATCGAATAGTGGTTTCCATATCACAAATCGTTTCTGGAAGTCTTTTGAAGTTTCATTTGTTTCAAAACAGATCCGAAGCCCGAACTTCTTTCAACAGCGCAGAACCTCGGCTCAACTGGCAGTTGCAGGGGTTACAAATTATCGAGATTTTCAAGTTATAAAATAGTGAGGAAGCATAGCGGGGCTCTACTCAAGAGAGAGCTAGATAATCTGTCCTTTTTACAGACACATCCCAAAGTCCAGAAGCATTTTTTGAATGCAGGGTGTATTGAATTCGTTGAAAGGTTGCAAGTTCGTTGCCACCAGGCTACAACAGAAGCTTTTTCCAAGACTTTCGATGGGAACAAAGCTCTTGTCGGGTCCATGGAAATTAGAGTGGATGAAGCTGTCATTGCCGCAACTACAAGTTTACCAAGAACCGGTCAGAGATGGTTTAAAACCACTGCTCCCAAAGATTTGGATTTCAGAGTTTATTTGAAAGAGGGGTACAGGCACAAGGCATGGAAAAAGGGTATGCTAGTTTCTTATCTAGACGAAGAATGGCAGGAACTGTTCAAAGGTATCCAATTGTACATTACCTCAGAGGGAAGGTATTATAAGCTTATGATGTACCACTTCAAACTTCTGGATCATTTCACAGGAAAGACCCCTCTTAATTTGCCTTATTTCCTACATAAAAGTTTGACTAAGGTTTGCAAGAATATTAGAGCTCAACCCTTGAACATAAAAACTACTCTGTGTCACTTCGGCCTCATAAAATTGATTATCCTGGAGGAATTGAAACAACAGGGAAGGAGCTGGGAGCATTTCCTATTCTGGGAAGGTTTTGAAACACAAAACCAGGTTGCAAATGAATAGTGGAAGGGTTCAAAGAAACAATCATCTCCTCAAAGAAGTTCAAGAAAAAGAAGGACCCTGCCAGGACCTCCAAAAGACAGAATATCTGGAGTGAAGCATCACAGGTTGAAGAGAAAGTTAAACTTTGAACAGACCACAGAACATACCACAGAGTAGAACACAAAGCATCCTACAGAGCATAGTACAGGGAAGAGAACCAATATACTAAACTTGCCCTATTCAGATTCAGAATCAGAGCAGCAAGATCCATGCCTTGTCACCAAGAGTCCTGAGCAGTCAGTTGAGTGTGCACAGAACTATGAAACCTTCAATCAGACAGAACAAGGAGAAACTTCGAAAAGCTCCAAGTCAAAGAAGTCTCAGAAAATCAAACATTTGAAAGAGGTCATAGCTCAGCAAGAGGTCTTGGAGCGGGTGATTAAAGAAAGGTATAATAAGTTGTCTGATAACTTCACCAAGACCAATGTTGCGTTTGAAAGATTGGCTAAGGAAAGTGTTAGAGAGAAGAAGAGGAAGAAAAAACTCACCAAAGACTACAAC
>SNQJ01S0119123.1:11064-25296 GCA_010110895.2 Picea sitchensis
CCCACTACCTCTCTAGCTACCTTACAGTTCGACATTTACAAATACCCAACGTAAAAACAAAACAACTATGCCTGAAATGCGACATGCTATCACGCTTTGGGCCCACGACTTCGGTTTCAGAGTTTTGAAAACTAAATAACTCCGTGCACTCCAACAAACAAGTCCCGAATGCAAAATATCACAATTTTATTTAAAATGATTTTCCAGATCATACACGTTCCAACAAATAAACTTGGAATGAAAATGGGATCGGGTTCGCAATCGGTAAAAACAAATAATTACTGTGTTTACTCAAAAATGAATTTTATCAAGAAATAAAAGGAGTTTACAAACTCAATAACAGGAAATCATAAACACACACAAGATTAACATATTCATTTCGAATTTTTTTTTCAGAAATTCCACAAAGAGAATTCAAAACGACTTTGATTCAAAAATGTGATTCTTCAGATCACCATACCATTACAATCTGTTCTTCATTTATTTATACTAACACAAATTGCCCCTACGATTTTAGAAATGATAAAATTTGATGAAGGCAGTGGTAGAATTTCGTTGCCTTCAAAGGTTAAGGCGACCACCATTTAGAGTAATTAAATCTTTGAGTTTGGAAGGGTCAAGACGACCACCAATTCACAGTTTAAACAGGGGCAGTGAAATGATTAATTTCTGACAATCTCTAACGATTTATGATCTAGTCTAGTGCGCGAGAGATCTATCTATTAAGAGACTATGGCTAGAGAACATATAAATGCAATCAATTTTATTTTTGTAACTTATTACTGTGGATATGGATGGTCTTGGCCTGATATTACATCCATCTTCGTAATTGTGTGAAGTATAGATAAAATTTGGTGTAAATTATTTGGTGAAATTTGGTGATTTGTCAATCAAAGCTGATGTCTATAGTTTTGGTGTTCTTCTTCTGGAATTTATCACAGGAAGAAAGAACATTGATTTTAATCTATCACCTGAAACACAGATACAATTTCCATCACTATATCGAACCCCTCGTCCATTGGCTTCAGTACTAATCCATAATAAATATACTTTTAGGATGGGTGAGATACAGTTTCCATCGCTATATCCAACTGGGCAATTGAGCATATCTACTTTATCAAGACCATGTTATTATGTTCATCTATTTTAGCCAAGTATGAGAGCAGGGGTTTCACTGCTAATTTATTTTGATATGAAATGAACCTGTTGTCCATTGGCTTTAGTACTAATCCACATTAAATCTAAATTAAGGCTGATATAATGCATGCATGGAGAATATATGAAGGAGGAAATAGTGATTTGATGATTGATCAATCAATAATTGAAACATGAAATAAGCAGCAAGTGTTGAGATGCATTCATGTCGGTCTTTTGTGTACACAATGTTGGATAAGTAATCATTTCACCGCCTGAATAAATCCGGATCAGTGGTTGTCTTGACCCTTCAAGACTCAAGGATTAAGCACTGATTTACTGATAGCTCAAGTTGTGGCCGCCTTAACCTTTGCAGGCCATGAGATACCATTACCACTTAATTAAATCTATTTATAAGATCGAAGGGGCATTGTCTGATTTATTGATCGGATTCACTATATTGATTTCAATTTGACTAAACGCAATAATTATTTGGTTTTACAGATTGTGAACCCAGTCTCACATTTATTCCGAGTTTATTTGTTGGTGCGAGTGATCTTAATATAAAAGCACATTGAACCCAAGTCGATATGTGATTTCAGAATTCGAAGTTTACCTGTTTAAAAGTGCATGGAGTTCTTTAGTCTCAAAACCCCAAACCCGAAGTGGTGGGCCCAAAGCTTATTTGCATTTCGCAATTCAACAATTATAGTTTTGTTTTGTTTCTGCGTTGGGTATTTATAAATGCCGAACCCCAAATTCCAATAAGCTTTATTTCACATTCGGGACTTGCTTGTTAAATTTGCACGGAGTTCTTTTGTTTTACCAAACGTCGAAACCCGAAGTGTTGGGCCCACAACTTGTTTGCATTTCGCGATTCAACAATCAACATTATGTTTTGTTTTCTTTATGTTTGGCATTTGTAATCGCCGAAACCTGATCCCCAATCAACCTCCATTTTTTTTCACATTTGGTATCATAGCCTATAGTCCATCTTGTTATTTGCTCAGTTCAGTGCAGATAATTCCTGTTGGTGCCCAATTTCACTTTCTTGTTTTTCCTGTGTGAAAGTTTATTTAATTTCTTTCAATTTTTTATATAAATGACTTCGTCTGGTAGTAGTTCTTCTCAGGTTCAATTTCCTGTTCTGAGTGAGAAGTCATATGACTCTTGGTATATTCGAATGAGGACGATTTTATGTTCTCATGATTTATGGACCTATGTTATTGATGGTTATGCTGAGCCAACTGATGTAGCAGCAGAATTGGCTATCTCTAATGTCGACCGTGTTTTGCTGAAGAAAAACAGGAAAAAGGATAATAAGGCTCTTGGATTAATCTAGCAAGGATTAAATGAATCCATTTTTATGAAGATTTCTAGTGTTGCATCTTCGAAGATGGCTTGGGACATCCTTGAAACTTGTTATCAAGGAATGTCCAAGGTGAAGACAATCAATTTGTAGAACTTGAGAAGGGACTTCGAAAATATGAAGATGAAGGATAATGAAAGTGTTGATACTTTCATGACTCAAGTGATGAGTGTTGTGAGCCAGCTCATGTAGTATGGAGATGGTGTTGAAAACAAGAGAGTTATTGAAAAAGTGCTGAGAAGTTTACCCAAGAAGTTTAAACCTATAGTTGTACCCATAGAGGAATTTAAAGATTTAAGTCAAATGCAAATTGATGAATTGACTGGTTCTCTTGTTTCTCATGAATATAGGATATCTAGATATGAAGAAGGATCAATGGAGCATAATTTCATATCCCAACTACATGTTACTAGAGGTAGTGGCAGAGGAAGGTTTTATCATCATTGAAGAGGAGGCCGGTTTTCTGGTCGAAGGGACAACAAAACTAAATCAGTGTCTGAGGAGAAGTCCTAGCAGAATCTTCCTCATTTAAGAGGGAGCAACAACAAACCCTGGTAGCAAGAAAACCAGAGGTATGATAAATCTAAAGTTCAATGTTATTATTGTAAGAAGTTTGGGCATTTTGCTAATAAATGTTGGAAGAAGAAGGCAGATGCTGGAAAGAAGTCTTCACATATCACAAATGAGTCTGAGTATGATCAAAATCCTTTGTTCTTGACTTGTAATGCCAGTCAGGAAAGTGCTAATGATATTTGGTTTTTGGATAGTGGTCGCAGTAACCATATGACTGGTAATAAACATTTATTTTCTTCTATTGATATGAGTATTTAGTCTGAAGTAAAATTGGAAAATGACTGTAAGGTTACAATTAATGGTAAAGGTGTAGTTCCAGTTTACACTAAGAATAATCAGAGAATAAATATTGACGATGTTTATTATGTGCTTGGTTTAAAATGCAATCTTATTAGTGTTGGACATATGTTGGAGAAAAAGTACAGAGTGTCCTTCAAGAACAAGGTATGTACGATCTATGATAAATTACCCAACAAAAAATTAATTGCAAGAGTAGAGATGACCAAGAATAGAATGTTTCCACTTGTTATGAAGAATGATTTGAGTGGTTCTTTGAATGCTTATAAAGCTGGAAGTTTAGATGAATCTTGGTTATGGCATTTGAGATATGGTCATTTACATTTTGGTGGTTTAGATCTGTTACAGAAGAAGCAGATGGTAAAGGGGTTGCCTTGTATTCAACAACCTGCAAGCTCTTGTGAGAGCTGTATACTTGGGAAGCATCACAAAGAGAAATTTTTTTCAGGTGTTTCCTACAAAGCAAAAGCTCCATTGGAAATTGTCCACACGGATTCGTGTGGACCTATGCGAACACCTTTGAATGGTAGTGTTTATTTTATGACTTTTATTGATGATTTGAGTAGAAAGACTTGATTGTATTTGCTGAAGCATAAATCTGAAGCCTTTGAAGTTTTCAAGAGGTTTAAGTCTATGGTTGAGAATGAGAGTGGTCGAACCATTAAGATCTTGAGGTCTGACAGAGGAGGTGAGTATAAATTGAATGAATTCATTGAGTTTTGTGTTTTTCATGGAATTAAAAGGCAGTTTACTGCTCTATATACTCCACAACAGAATGGAGTGGCTGAAAGGAAAAATCTGACCATCATGAATATGGCTCAAAGCATGTTGAAAGAGAGGCATCTTTCAAATGAATATTGGGGATACATGGTTGTTTTATCTATCTATATATTGAATAGAAATATGACTAAGACTGTGAGGAATCACATTCCTCAGGAAGCCTGAGATGGTAAGGCTTGCAATGTTTCTTATTTCAGAATTTTTGGATGTGTAGCATATGCACATATACCTGAATAAATGAGGAGGAAGTTGGATGACATAAGAGAGAGATGTATCTTTGTTGGATATAGTGAACAGTCTAGGGCATATATATTCTTTCCATCACCAAGAAGTATGTAATCAACATAGATGTTCAATTGAAATAAGAGGAAGCCTGGGATGGAAGTATTGATAGATCTATTTCAGAGGGAGCTATGTTACCCCGCGAAGATGATGATGGAGTTGAGCAGGCTGAAGGAGGTGGATAGTTGGTTCCACATGCACATATGCTTGCAGTGAGAAGTCCTACAAGGGAAGCACCATATTTCAGTCCATCTCAATTTAGAACACCAAGAACTCAAGAGTGTGGTGAGCCATCTAGACATGGTGGACATCAAACAAATTCATAGGTAAGTAGTGAATCGAATCCTACTTTAGCTTCATTGAAAAACAAATTTAAAGGTCAGAAGACTAGAAGCTTAAGAGAATTATATGATCATAATGAAGAAGTAAATCATATTTCAAATTTTTCATTAATGGCATGTGATCCTGTAATTTTTAATGAAGCTGCTAAAGAGGATGTCTAGATAAAAGCAATGGATGAGGAGATTGATTCCATTGAAAGAAATAACACTTGGGATATTGTCTATTTACCTGAAGGTAAGAAGATAATTGGTGTTAAGTGGGTTTATTAGACTAAGCTGAATGCAGAAGGTGAAGTTGAAAAGTACAAGGCAAGACTTGTAGCTCAAGGGTTTAGTTAGCAACCCGATATTGATTACAATGAAACCTTTGCTCCTGTAGCAAAAATTGACATAGTGAGGATGGTCTTAGCTATTGCAGCTTGGAATAAATGGATCATGCATCAAATGGACGTTAATTCTACATTCTTGAATGGATGTTTGGAAGAAGAGGTTTATGTAAGACAACCTCTAGGTTATGAGATTGATAAGTACATAGATAAAGTTTACAAATTAAGAAAAGATTTATATGGATTGAAGAAAGAATCTAGAGTTTGGTATAGCAGGATTGATGAGTACCTGATTAGTGTTGGATTCAACAGAAGTCCAAGTGAACCAACCCTGTATACAAAGATAAACTAGGAAGATAAAATTTTGATTGTATGTATGCATGTTGATGACTTGATTTTTACTGGAAATCTATCTGTAGATGATTTTAAAAATTCTATGAAAACAGAGTTTGAGATGACTGATTTAGGATTGATGAAATATTTCCTTGGAATTGAAGTGGATCAATCTGATGATGGCATTTTCATTTTTCAAACTAAATATGCAAATGAAGTATTGAAAAGGTTTAGAATGCTGAATTGTAAACCAACTGCAACATCGATGGAAATTGGTACTAAACTTAGCAAATATGATGAAGGATCATATGTTGATCCAACTCTGTAGAAGAAGTTGGTTGGAAACCTTATGTATTTAACAACAACGAGACCTGATATTATGTTTGTTGTAAGTTTAATTTCTAGATTCATGGAGACTTCGAAGAGTACTCTTTGGCAAGCACGAAAGAGGATTCTGAGATACATTGCTGGAACAATTGATTTTGATATCCGAGACACATCAAGCTTGAACTTTGAGTTGATCGGATATACCGATAGTGATTTTGCAAGTTCCATTGATGATAGGAAGAGAACATCTGGTTATGTGTCCAGTCTTGGATCTGGAGCAGTGGCATGGGCATCAAAGAAACAACCCATAGTGACTTTATCTTCTACTGAGGCAGAGTATGTTGCAACAACAGTAGCTTCATGTCAAGTTGTATGGATGAGAAGAATCTTGAATGAATTATTGCATGAGAAGAATGGTGCAACTCATATTGTCTGTGATAATAAATCTACCATTGCACTGTCAAAGAATCACGTTTTTCACAAGCAAAGTAAGAACATTGATACAAGGTATCATTTCATTCGAGAGCTAGTAAATGGTAAAGAAATTTATATTCATTTCTGCATGTCTGAAGAACAATTTGAAAACATATTTATAAAGCCTTTGGGAAATGAACTGTTTAAAATTCATAGAGATAATATTGGGGTTTGTAAGCTGTAATGTTTTCTTAACAACAATCTTGTATTGCATATTTTTGGTTGTTTTGTTTTTGAAATGATTAAGAAGGAGTATGTTGGATAAGTAATCATTTCACCGCCCGAATAACGATGGATCGGTGGCCTTCTTGACCCTTCAAGACTCAAGGATTAAGCACCGATTTACTGATATCTCAAGCGGTGGCCGCCTTAACCTTTGTAGGCCACGAGATACCATTACCACTTAATTAAATATTTTTATAAGATTGAATGAGCATTTTTGTTTCTATAAATACTTGAAACGGATTGTAAGAGTATGAGCTTGAGCACATTGAAGATAATTTTCAATTTTGTATTCGGAGATGTTCTCTCCGTTTTTAGCCTGTTTTTATTAAGTTTGTAAACTTTTCTGATTTCTTGATCGGATTTGCTATATTGATTTCAATTTTACTAAACGCAGTAATTATTTGGTTTTACTGATTGTGAACCCGGTCTCACATTTATTCCGAGTTTATTTTTTGGTGTGGGTGATCTTAATATAAAATCACATTGAACCCAAGTCGATATGTGATTTCGGCATTCAGAGTTTACTTGTTTAAAAGTGCATGGAGTTCTTTAGTCTCAAAACCTCGAACCTGAAGTGGTGGGCCCAAAAATTATTCACATTTCGTAATTCAAAAATTATAGTTTTGTTTTGTTTCTGCATTGTGTATTTATAAATGCCGAACCCCAAACTCCAATAAGCTTTATTTCGCATTTGGGACTTTCTTGTTAAATGTGCACAGAGTTATTTTGTTTTACCAAACGTTGAAACCCGAAGTGTTGGGCCCACAACTTGTTCACATTTTGTGATTCAACAATCAACGTTGTGTTTTGTTTTCTTTATGTTCGATGTTTGTAATCGCTGAAACCCAATCCCTGATCAGCCTCTATTTTTTTTCACACACAAGCCAACTCATCACTTTGTCCATCAATGTTCACAGTCACTATGATGCTTTCAAGTAATTTTGTGACAGTGTTACCTGATCTCACAAAGCCAACTGTTTTAGCGGTGAGTTTTGTTACCTCAAACACCCAGTCCACCAGTTTTGGCTTTGGGTTGCCACATGCTTGTGCAACCAGATCAATCCCTTCATCAATCATTAACTGGTACCTAGGTAATTTCTAATTCAGCATTACCATAATTTATTTTTACCAAATGTGATACATAATTCCATGTTGTAAGATTAAGTTATCTGTTGAAGCAAAAAGGAGGATAAATTTAATTTCGGTATGAACCCAAGAATCCGATCCAAACCTATATAAACGTTTATATAACAATACTATTTTCAATACAAAGCCAACAAATACTATGTGCAAGCACTGTCAGCATGAAAAAAAAACAAAAGTTGAATTCAAGACAAAGAAATACTCTACCACAAAACCATTGGATATTGTACACAATGATTTATGTGGGCCCATGAGAACAAAAGGATGGGATGGTGAACAATACTTCATGCTGCTCATTGATCATTGATGACTACACCAGAATGACCTAGGTTTGCTTCCTCAAGAAAAAGTCAGAAGCTCTCGAATGTTTTAGGGTATTCAAGGAACCGTTTGAAAATGAAACTGATTTAAAAATCAAATCTTTAAGGTCATATAATGGAAATGAGTTTACTTCAAATGAATTCGGGGATTTCTTTGAAGATAAGGGAATAAAAAGACAATTCACAACAGTTAGAACACCTTAGCAAAAAGTAGTTGCTGAAAGGAAAAACAAAATTGTACAAGAAATGGCCAGAACCATGTTAAATGAATCCATGCTAAGTGATATCTTTTCGGGACAAGTATTGCATACAAACATTCATATATTGAAAATAGGATTGACAATAAGTAATTATGATAAGACTCCATATGAGTTATGGAAAGGAAGACCGAACAATTTCAAGCACTTTAGAGTGTTTGGAATAAAGTGTTACATAAAAAGGGAAGAAAAGAAGATTGAAAAATTTGACTCCTGGGTGGACGAAGACATATTTGTTGGGTACTCATGCAAAGAAAAACACATATAAGTGATACAATATAAGAATCAACAAGATAGTGGAAAACATCAATGTAAAAGTTTATGAAACAAACTTGTTGAAGACTAAGAAGAAAAAGAAAATTTAAACATATTTGAAGAACGGGAAAATGAAGAACTAAAACAAGAAGAAGAGGAAGAAGAAGAAGAACGAGAAGAGAAGCAGCTAGAAGAAGAACAAAAAGAAAACAACCAACAAGATTTTCAAACACCTTATAGGACACCTAACCACTAGGTTCAGAAGAATCATCCACCAGAACAAATCATTGGAGACAAAAGTGTCGAAGTAGAAACCAGAAGAAGACAAGCATAAACACTTGGACAAGGACATTTTTCATTACTGTCCACAGTTGAACAAAGTAACTTTGAGGAAGCGATAAATGATGAACATTGGATCAAGGAAATGAAAGAATAAATAAATCAAATAGAGAAGAATGAGACATGGTAACTAGTTCCAAGACCAAAGGACAAAATTGTGATTGGGAGAAAATGGCTCTTCAGAAACAAGTTAAACGAAGATGGACATGTAACCAAAAACAAAGCAAGACTAGTGTGCAAAGGATATAATGAAGTTGAGGGAATAGATTTTGAATAAACCTTTCCTCCCATGGCCATAATGGAATTAATCAAAATGTTCTTGGCTTATGCATGCTCCAAAATGATCAAAGTGTATCAGATGGACATAAAATCAACTTTTATAAATGGATAATTAGAATAAGAAGTATACATAGAACAACCAGAAGGGTTTCTACTATCAGAAAATAAAGACTATGTTTGCATATTGAAGAAATATATGTATGGACTTAAGAAATATCCTAGATCTTGGTACTCAAGATTGGACAGGTACTTACAACAAAATGGATTCAGAAGAGGAAATGTAGATAGTAACCTCTACATAAATGTAGATCAAGGAAATATGATTATTATAGAAGTGTATGTTGATGAAATCATCTTTGGAAGTGATGATGATAGATTGAGTCAGAAGTTTTCCAAGGATATGCATAATGAATTTGAAATGTCCCTACTTAAGGAATTGACTTTCTTCTTAGGACTACATATATCTTGGCTAGATGAAGGAATTTTAATTTCCCAAACCAAGTACATTAAGGAAATGTTAAAGAAGTTCAAAATGGAAGACTGTAAAACTGTGAGTACTCCTATGGTTATCGGTTGCAAGTTGAGAAAAGATGATGAATATAAAGAAGTGGATCAAAGACTCTACATATCAATGATTGATAGTCTACTCTATGTGACACCTTCAAGACCACATATAATGCAAGCAGTTGGACAAGTCGCAAGATTTCAAGCGACACCAAAGGAAATGCATGTTCTAGCAGTGAAAATGATCTTCATATATCGTAAAGGAACAATAGATTTTGAGATATGGTATCGGAAAGGAAATGAGTTAACTCTAGTCACTTACATGGATGCAGATTGGGAAGGAAACATTGATGGCAGAAGAAGTACAAGTGGAATAGATTTCTACTTAGGTAACTACTTAGTGTCTTGGTTGAGAAAGAAGCAATCTCCAATATTATTATCCACAATAGAAGCATAATATATCGCAACAACAACTTGTTCTACATCTCTATGGTTTGGGGTAGGACCAAAATAGACCGAACGACACCAAGAAATCAACTCAAATATCAAATATGCTAGATAAATGAAAATCCCAACCAAAAAAAGGCTATAAGCCTACCTCTTCCAAAAGTTCGTAGGAGACCACCGTTGAGCTCACAATACAATTCTTGATACCTACAACTTATCCTCAACATCCAAGATGCATAAGCATATAGAAAATGTATGAAATAATAACATATAAACTAGCATAAACCATTAACATGTATAGCAAATTTACCCACAGAAAATAATATAAACATTTGCAACATATAATTGGACGAGAAAATATTATTTCTATTAATATAATCAGTAGGAGTACATAGGTGACAACCTCCTTTATCAACAACTCGTCGAAACTGAGAAACTAAGTCCCTCCACCTGGGCCTTCACCACTTAAATCCTCTACAAGGAAAGCTCACAAGTTCTAGGATTAATTGGGTTCCTCCTTCACAAGATAGGGGGTTGAACAGAAGGAGAGTTCAGACTTAAGGTCTAAGGGATCCAGACTCAAGGATATAACATGAGGAAAAATTTCTCTAGAGTGTATTTGCTCTCCCCTTTTTCTCTCCCTTCAAGGCTTGTATATGGCTCAATTTATAGCCTCCAAATATAATTGAAGGGTTGAATTGGAGTGTTTCCAACATATGAAGGGACAAGGATAACAGATCCCATAACTTGGAATGGAAAATATGAAATATTTTAATTTTGAGCAGAAAACCTGATATACGTGGGTTTTAATGGAGCAACTTGCGTACGCACAGCCAAAATGAAATGATATCAATATAGGTATTGTGAATCTTTGTTTGAGTATAAAATGGTATTGTGAATCTTTGTTTAAGTATGAAATGGGTTGATATAGGTATTGTGAATCTTTGTTTGAGTATGAAATGTTATTGCAAGCATTTTATTATGTAGATGTAGTCTAAATGTTCAAATCTAAGGCAATATTGCTTAAATATGAGGATGGGTGAAAAGTTGGGATTTATTTGTGGTGATTAGATGCATAGTAGGTCTGGGTCAACCCATTTGTGTTGATCTAAGCTAAGTTTTACTTGGTTTCAAAACCAATGTCTTTCTATTGTGTAAATTTTAAATATTTTCAACATATCTATTTGATGGATGTAAAATGATATGTAAACTTGATTAATATTTGGAAGGATCCTTCTCTTTGATCTTTATTCCATGGAGATATATTGGTGCATTGCATGCTTTGGGAGCCCAATGATGTTATTTAACTATATAATTCTTGAGTTGGAGATCATGGGTTCTACCCCTATTGGATAGTTGAGTTAGGCAAAAGAAATTACAATGTCCTGATCATATTTTCTAAATGGAATTTTGTGAATCCAAAGCTAATATCTACAACCATGATTTTGGGGTTATCAAAATTTATTGCATGCTGCATTGACCCACATAGTTTATTAGTTGGTGCACCATAGTGGTTAGGATTTTCATGCATCCTATTGGGATGCATGTGGAAAATATTGACACATATCCTATTACAACTGGTTCAGGGATTTGATGAATAGACTAAGTTGATTACAACAAGTTATACTCTATATTGAAATAGTTGTTCCAAATCTACCTTAGATATTACATTGTGGATTTGAATTATTGTGATTGCCAGTATTTCCCTTATGAGGGGATGATTTATAACATTATGATGGTTGTTGTAATGGGTTACTTGAATAGAACCAACATTGTTTTCTTTCCTTTCACATATAACTCATTTAAGGTTGCAAGGAGTTGCAACCAAGTTATTTACAATTCGAATATTGGTTGTTGAGAAGGGTTGCATTGGTTTTTCTATTCATTTTTATAAATTATAACCATTGCTAACCCAAGGGATCTTTTCTACCTCACGATGGAGATGGAATAAACATGTTGGTATTGCTTCAACACTCTCCTCCCTGGATCTATTAGCTCAAATAACTCTTGTCAATGTCATCTAATTATTGTATTGAGTATAGTTTTTGGTATTTGATCTTATAAGGATGAGTCAAATTGAGCCATGTTGTGAAGGAAGGTTGCAGTTGAGAAGTGGTATTATAGGGATGCATATTTAATGGGATGGGATGTTGTACTAATACTTGCATTATTGTTGTACCACCTTGGTCCGATTAATATATGCTTGTGCCTACATTTAAGTGGTGGACTAGGGCTTGGCAGAGTAGACAAAAGAATTTTAAAATCTCCCTCTTTTCAATGTTTTCATACTTCAAGGGGGAAATATAAAAAAGGAAAGAAAAGCATAGCATATCACATGTTTGTTTATGCAATTTAGGTCTATCAATATTAATATTGTACAAAAATGTTACAGTCAGTTCTTTTTTGCTGCCTTCCATAATGGAAACTAGGCCATAGAGAGTTGAAAAATAAAATCCATGTTATTTCTAATTTATTATGACTATATTGAGTTAGTATGGAAATTTTGTGTGTTCCAAGTAAAGTATAGAACATAAAAAAAAAAATGAAAATTTGAAACTAAATAACACTAGAAAACATAGATAATGACAATGGCTTAAAGCCATTTAAAGTTATAAACAAAGTAAACTTAGCTTGAGAGGCTTGGTCAAGTGGTGATTGATGCTTCTTAGCATGCTTGTTAACATCTGAACCTAGGTCTGCTTCTATGATTATGGGGTTGGAGGAGGTTATGTGTGATCTAGGGGTCCCCCTTACATTTCCTAAGTTTTCCTTGTCATTGGATTGTAGTTCAGAGACCTCAATTTTGACCCCAAAGACCATCCTAAACACCTTCAAACTTAACTTCCAAGAGTGCAATCCCGGTGAGGATTTCTAAATTATAGGCTCCTTTGTCCTCCACGAATTGAGATATAAAGTCTTTGGTAATCCAATACATCTCTGTTGATCAAAATATTTTAGTGTCTATGGCCTTGGAATAACTAGGGTTGAAAATATAGCCACTATGCTCATGTTCGATGTGCTCCCTAGATACCTATTTTATTCTCTATTTAACCACATTTTCCATATCTTCCACTTCCTATTTAATCTCTTGAGTGAATTTTTCCCGAAATAGTCATTCAACCTGATAGGCTACCTTCTGAGCTCACATCAAGTTTTGGGATGGAGGGTCAAGACTAGGGGGTCGGGAAGTGGATCTTTTTCTTCCCAGGTTCTACTCTTACTCAACTCTAAGTACTCCTCAACATACAATTTCACCATGATGAATAGAGGTGTGTTCACAAAGGGAATGAGATGATACAGGGGTGTGAAGGATAAATAAGTAATTCGACCCCATTTTTCCCCACCTTCCCTTTTTGGAAAAACATGCATAGATTACCTCCCATGCTAGAGAGGATACTGTACCAAAGAAAGACACAGATCAAGAAAAATAGTCCAACCAAAATTGAACCAAAATTGAATTAGTGACAACAACACACAATACTATCAAAGATAGAGCAAGCTTCTAGACTTACAGGCCAATTCTCATGGTGGAGAGAGGGACTAGGACATGAGAATCTCGAGGATTCTATTTTCCTCTTCCTGGCCTCAACACCATGTATCTCGATGTTGCATACCTGAATAAGAGGGTTACCTCCACCTCAAACATAATGGCTGAAACTGTTATCATTTCCTCATTATCACTACATCAACCTCCCACCGGACACAACATCATAGCCATCAAACTCCTCGTCTTGGCTTGTTTTAGCCTGACCTCCATGCGCTCCTGGGATTAATTTCCCTTCTTGTGTACATGTCAGCCTCCACCATCGCATGTCCTCTGAACGCCACCTCACATTCATATACCACCCCATCCGAGTGACATAATCTCTCTTTGTTAAATTTAAACATAAGAATTTATTATTTTGCAAATTATAAGTATTATGTAGAGTTTCTACATTCAATTTTGATGTGATGTATATTTTATTAAAATGAATTATAAGTATTGTGGATATTTTTTGCGTGATTTATATTTTATTAAAATTTTATAAATGTAGTTTGTAGAGAATTTTTTTTCGTTCTTAAAATTGGATCGTACATAAAGTTGTAAGTGTTTTTGGTTTAGAATTTTGATTGAATATTTTGAGAATGGGACAGATTTGGAATTATACAAAATATCTATGCGTGTTGTTATACATAAAGTTATAAGTGTTTTTGGTTTAGAGTTTTGATTGAATATTTTGAGAATGG
>SNQJ01S0119123.1:29713-48083 GCA_010110895.2 Picea sitchensis
CCCCCCCCCCCCTCTCAATATTGTTGGATATTCCATCAATTGGTATCAGAGTGAAGGTTCCTTTAAGCACAGTCTAACAAACTGAAAGGAAGATCAAATTAAGCACACATGGATGGACAAAATATTTACATTGAGAATGGAACTCCAATACTTATAAAAGAAGAATAGATATTTTGGAGTACAATAATGGAAAGTCATCTGAAGGCATTGGGATATGATGTATGGAATTCAGTGATCACTGATTATTTCCCACCAAATAGAGTAAGGAATCCATCTCAAAAGAAAGCCAAGAAAATTAACTCAATGGCAATGAATACAATCCTTGATGGATTACCTGATGATATCAAAGAGAAGATAGGTGAATGTAACTTTTCAAAAGAACTATGGGAAAAATTAAAAGACCTCTACTCAGATGAGAAGTCAAATGAAGAATTTCAATCATAACAAAGTTCAGTATACAACAATTCTAGTGATGAAGATTCTTTTGAAGAATACTCAGACATTGAAGCGACAATCAATATGGAAGCTGAGCTTGAAAGTTCTTTGTACGAACTGAGAAAATATAAACAAAGGTGTAAACAACTAAAGGATCAGCTTAAGACTGTTGAAAAATTAAAGAAAGGGACTAAATCCCTTAATAAATTTCTCAGTCTACAAAGATCTCCCTCGAACAACTATGACCACAAACACATAATTAAAGGATCAATTCCTATTACTCATATTGATATTGACGATGACATGTCTAGTGATGATACCTCCAAAGAATCTGCTCATCCTCCCAAGAAGATGTATCAAATCAAAAGAGAAGACTCGACCATCAATAAAGGTAAAGACTCTCCACAATTTTTTGATTGCAATAATGTTGATATTGAATTCTTTCCTGCAAGTAGAGAAGAAGATTCAAATACAATAACATAATGTTTTGTTAGCATCTATCCCATGGAAGAAGAAGAATAAAAACTATCAAAGGCCAAATAAAAGGTTTATTGGAGTCTCTTTGAATACCTCTGTCACCATAATGAATTAGACTATAGCTATGTTCATGACTACACTCAAGAATTTCTTGAAAAGAGTCAAAAGCATGCCCTAGAAATAAAGAAAATGCTCAAGGACAGTGAAAAGATAATATATGAGCAGGACAATCAATTAGAAGAGAAAGAAGATGAGATCAAGAGACTGAAAAATAAAATTAGTCAAGCAAAAGAAGAAAAGAAGGAAGATGATGTCTCAAGCAAAAACCTTGCAGATCTAAAAGAACTAAGGGAAAACTATGTCAATCTTAAAATCCAACTTGAAGAAGCCAAAAGGAGAGAAGAGGTAGTAAGGAACCAGTTGGACGAAAAGGAAGAATCTTGTCATAAGATGGAAGCAGAAGTTGTGAATGACACCCAAATCAAGTTCTTGAACAACTCCATGACCCTGGATGAGATCTTGGATAGTCAGAGATCATCATATGACAAAACCAGTTTTGGCCACAATAAAGAAGAAATTAGTAATCTCAAGAAACCTGATGCAAGTCCTTCATTTGTAAAAAATGAAGACATATCTGATGTAAGTCTTTATTTTATAAAAAGGGAAAGCAAGTATGATGTGGGTTCTTCATGCTCAAAGAATAAAAGAAACACTACAAAACTTAGAAGATCAGATCAAGGAAGACATCCAGAAGCTACTCATACACCTCAAAGCAAGTTCATAAGAGAGACACCTTCATGGATGAATCAAAGAAGGTATGAGAGTGTCTTTAAAGGTCATTGTTGTTCTTGTAATGAATATGGTCATAAAGCCTTGGATTGTAGGCATCATGGAAGAAAACAATTTGGTGGGTTCAACAACAGTATAAGATGTTGGAACTACAATCATGTTGGACATATTGTTGCACATTGTTACACTATGAGATGCTACAGTTGTGGTAGCTATGGTCACAAAGCCCATGACTGTTGGAACTCAAGAAGAAAATCAATAAGAAATGATTCACATAATATGACAACAAGAGTAAATAAGAAGACATGGAAAATAAAATCCCAAGTACCAAATAATAAAGACGAGGAAAAAATTTCTCCTGAAATTGAAGAAGTTAATAATAGGAGTTTGGAGGATAAAACTTCTAATAAGGAATACTCTCAAGACAAGGATAAAGAAGCTTCCGGTGCACATAATAATTTCGTTGATGTTGAATCTCCAATAGAAGAACGACAAGAAGATTTTAGTGATGATTATATCAAAAATCTGTCAATCCTATTTTAATGGTACACTGAAACTCCTTCCAAAAGATAAAAAAGAAAAAGAAAAAGAAGGATAGTTGTCCAAAAAGCTGCAAAGACTATGCTCAATGAAGCAAATTATCTGATGGATATTCCATCAATTAGTATTTGATAATGGAGGGAAGTTGTTAGCACATCAGTACTCATATTGAACAGAGGTCGGCTCGGGATTAATAGTAGTAGAAATTCTTGTGAACCTTGTTGTGGAAGAGCTCATTCGGTAAAATACTTCAAGGTCTCTGGAAGTAAGGGTTACATCAAAAGGCTTGATGATAATTTCGAAAATGTGATGCTATATCTAACGAAGGTATCCTTCTTGGATATGGTTCAACCAAGAAAGCATACAGATGCTACAATATTAGGTTACATAAGATTGTTGAAAGTGCGGATGTCAAAATGGATGATATAAAAACAATTAGTATCCTAGTTAGAGATTGGTGAGAATCAATGGGCAGAACCAAGGGTTGTTTGAAGAATATGACCTAAAATTGCGTAGTGTTTCAGTAGGACAACAAAATCCACAGAAGCATCATTCTAATGTAAAAAATGAGGTACATGACATCCTGTATAGAAAACAAGAGGAGAAACCCTGTCAAGAAAAACTACTCTTTTCAGAAACAAAGGGGGAGAGTAGTCAGAAGTAGAGAGAGAGCATATTGACAGGGGTAGTCATTCAACTATGACTGGAAGAACATGTATGTAGGAAGAGTTACTCAAGTTCAGTCTGCTCAGTAACATACAGAGTTACCAGTGGTCAGACAAGTACTTATACACATAGATAATAGGAGAAGAAACCCTTTTCCATTGATGTCAAAGGGGGAGAGAAACTTCATAAAAGGAAAACTTCATAAGAGGAAAGCATCAACACAGGGGGAGTTTTGAATATGAAGTTAGTGTGTTGACCTCAATGACAAAGGGGGAGATTGTTGGAAATATTGTCATTGATGTCAACAGTCGAAGTGATGATCTGTAATGATGAAGTATATCAGATGAGATTGTCATTGATTTCAACATGTATATCAGTCAGAAGAATATGTCAAATTGTGTGCAGAGATCGAAAGAGCGAACAAGGGGAAGCGAATAATCAAAAGATCAAAGCTCAGAAGGAATAGAACATTGTACAGAGAGGAAATCTGTGACTATTGTTGATCACGATAGGATCAACAATGATTCAATGATCAAGCTCTGAAGGAAGAACAGATTGTAGATATTTCATCGGGATTAGTGAACAGTTGATCAATACGCATAAATGGTGAGAGGCCTCAGCAGTCATCCGATCAGAGTGAGAAGCTCAGTAGTCATCTGATCAAGAGGTTGACCATGGGATTGAGGACCATTGAAATATCGTGATCATTGATCTTCTTCAAGAATACCCATCATTCGTTAGATCCAACATAGCTGCAAGGAGGATAAGCGCTGAACTCATTCAAACTCCAAAGCTCAGAAGGAGGAGCGACGTGGACCATTAGATCCAAATCTAAAAAGGAGGAGCGAAGTGGGTCATTGATTCGACAAGAGTGGAATATCAGATATCGAGAAATCAAGAGTAGGAAGAAGGGAGGTGCTCTAACCTCTGAAATATCAAAACGTGAAATTGCGATTAGATCCAGACCATTGGATCGAGGAAAGTTGACGACCATTGATCTTCTTCGAGAGCCTCAATAGCCATCGGATTAAAACCAATTCCCATTAGCCGTTAGATCATCTCAATCTGGAAGGATAGGATAAGTGAGGTAAAGAGGTTGTGAGTTCAAAGTGACAAAACTCCGTCAGCCTTCGGATCACCTAGGCTATGGACCGTTGATCTATCATGAATCATTTTTTGGAGTTTCACGATCTTCAAGCGAGGCAACTCATATCAGGAGTTCACGATATGTGAAATCACGATGCACTCCTTTGGCTTGGCCCCTGGTCACAGATAGTGGTCACATAGTCAAAGGATGAGGTTAAGGAAGGAGTTAGCATTGCTAGCCTCCATTTCGACATTTCAGATATCGAGAGTTAGAGGAGTTAAGGAGACTCACGACAGAACCCCTTAAGTGAGGAATTGTGAAGCGCTTTGTGGATAAGCACCTGGTCACCACCAATGGTCACGAGAATGGAAGGAGCCAGTACAACCAAGCTCTATTTCAGCAATCGCTACATGGAGTGTTGAGACCCTTCATCACAAGAATGTCAAAATGTGAAATTGTGATAAGATAAGGACCGTCGATTTGGAGTACACAACGAGGACCATTGGATCATGGTTTTGGGTCAGCAAACCACGTTAGAAAGGACACGTGGCATAGTAAGACACTAACAAGTTTCAAGTTGATACATCATTTCAGGTACGTGAAAATCACTAATATGAATGACAGGTGGAAACTAATAGGCCTGTGACACATCAAAAAGAGATGTCAGCAAGTTATGTCACAATAAGAATCCTGAAATTATGACAGACATCCATCTCAATGCATGATTAAGTCATGGCCGTCGATATACAACAGTGGAAGGATAGTGTAAGGATTAAACAGTAACCATTGATCTGGTTCAGAGATGTAATGTGAGCCATCCGATTGTTTCGACGATTTCGTTATCATGAGTTTTGTAATATTGAAAGTAATGATGACTCGAAGGGAAAAGTGTCGAAATTTTGTCAACCATCCATCTCGTCAGGAAATTGAATCGTGACCGTTGGAACGATAAATGCTCAGGAGCTCGTATTTCCTTAGCGTGAGGTCACCACCGTTGGTCATATGTTGTAAGAGTTTTTAAAGGGATGTCTGTATAGTTGCTAAATCTCGTGGTTCTGTATGGCACGGTCATATGAGATGGTTTGAAGGGAGCGCCTCATACATATTTCATTTGACAAAGAGTTACACCAGAACAATACAAAGAATCGATAAATGATTGAATATGGTCTGTTGGTGAACCAAGAATGCAACAGTAACATGAGGACGATCTAATGAGTCGATCCATGTCTGTGATCAACTCATGATAAAAATGAACCAATACACTGTCATGATTAAAAGAGAATAAATCATGAAAATATGAATAAAGTATAAAAAGGAAAAATGATATTAATTAAATTTTAGATTATCATTTTAAATGAATAGTTACAATGGTTCAAATAGAGGGACACATTGTTTTAAATTTCACACCATTTTGAAGATTATATAAATGAAAAAAAGTGGTGAGAATAATAAGTCTCTGCGGTTTATATTAGAAGATCAGGAACATGAGCAGATTCCAAGACGAAGAAGTTTTTGTTCTAAGGTTCCTGTCAATGTCTTATTGAAGATCAAGAATAGAAGAAGACAGAACAACAATTATGCAATCCAGTACTTGATACAGAAGACGATACAAGCAAAGGTTGCAGCAGACAAGTAGAAATACAACAATGGTTGTATGAGTCAAATTTAGTGAAGTACATAAGAGAATGAATTTCATTATAAACTAAGGGTGGTTGGGTGGTGCAAGGGAAGGTTGGATCCTGCACGGGAGTTGGTGCTTCCTTATCAGTTGTAGCTGACTAAACAGGGGTTCGTAGCTTCCTACCAGTTGGTGTTGGTGAAGAGAGGGAGTTGGTGCTTCCTTGTCAGTTGTGGATGACTAAACAGGGGGTTGAAGCCTCCTACCAGTTGTTGCTGGTGAATGAGGCTGTGGGTGCATCCTTCCAATTGTAGCTGGTAAATGGGGTGTGGCAACATCCTTTTAGTTGTACCTGAAGAAACTTGGGGAATGTCTCTCCATCAAGTTGTAGCTTGAAAACAGTTTTGTAAAAGAACTTTTTATTAATGAGAAAAGAGTTGGTGGTTTTCTCTGTTGGGTTCCACGATAAAATATTGTGTTCATAAGGGTTTGTTTTTCATCATATATTTCTTAATTGAATAATTAATATGTGTTCTTAATATGGATGAAGATAAAAAGAAAAAGTAGGCAATACTGATTCACCCCCCACCTCTCAGTATTGTTGGATATTCCATCAGTTAAGTGTGAGCCTAATGTGTGATCAGGGACACACACTTATATTCCATTCAAAAGAATGTAAAATTAGGAAAGAAGGATCAAGCAGACTAGTGACAACAATGACTAGGACTCTAAAAAACATATACATCTTAGATGAGATCAAAGAAGAAAGATGTTCTTTTGGAAAAGAAGATGAATGTTGGATTTGGCATAGGAGAATGGAAAATATACACTTTGATAATGTTTTCAAGATCAACAAGAAGCAATCTATAAGAGAAATGCTATAAATTACAAAGCCAACAATTAATATGTGCAAGCACTGTCAGCATGGAAAACAAACAAAAGTTGAATTCAAGACAAAGGAATACTCTACGACAAAACCATTGGATATTGTACACACTGATTTATGTGTGCCCACGAGAAAAATAGGACTGGATGGTGAATAATACTTCATGCTACTCATTGATGACTACACCAGAATGACATGGGTTCGCTTCCTCAAGAAAAAGTCAGAATCTCTCGAATGTTTCAGGGTATTCAAGGAATTGGTTGAAAATGAAACCGATTTGAAAATCGAATGCTTAAGATCAAATCCTGGAGGTGAGTTTACTTCAAATGAATTTAGGGATTTTTGTGAAGAACATGGAATAAAAAGACAATTCTCAACAGTTCGAGCACCTCAGCAGAATAGAGTTGCTAAAAGGAAAAACAGAACTGTACAAGAAATGGCCAGAACCATGTTAAATGAATCCAAGCTAAGTGATATCTTTTGGGGACAATAAATGCATATAGCTATTCATATCTTGAACAAAGGATTAACCAAAAGTAATAGTGATAAGACTCCATATGAGTTATGGAAAGGAAGACCGACCAATGTCAAGCACTTTAGAGTGTTTGGAAGCAAGTGTTACATAAAAAGGGAAGACAAGAAGATTGAAAAATTTGACTCTCGGGTGGACGAAGGTATATTTTTTGGGTACTCATGCAAAATCAAATAATATAAGTGCTACAATCTAATAATCAACAAGATAGTGGAAATAATCAATGTAAAATTTGATGAAACAAACTTGTTGAAGACCAGGAAGGAAAGAAAAAATTCAAACATCTTTGAAGAATAAGAAAATGAAGAACTAAAGAAAGAAGAAGAAAAATAAGAACAAGAAGAAGAACATGAAGAGAAGTAGCTAGAAGCAGAACAAGAATAAAACAGCCAACAAGATTTTTAGACACCTTATAAGAAACCTAACCACTAGGTTTAGAAGAATCATCCACCGGAACAAATCATTGGAGATAGAAGTGTCAGAGTAGAAAGAAGAAGAAGAAGGCAAGCACAGACACTTGGACAAGGACATTTTTCATTACTTTCCACAGTTGAACCAAGTAACTTTGATAAAGCCAGAAATGATAAACATTGGATCAAGGCTATGGAAGAAGAACTAAATTAAATAGAGAAGAATGAGGCATAAGAACTAGTTCCAAGACCAAAGGACAAAAATGTGATTGGGACAAAATGGGTCTTCAGAAACAAGTTAAAATAAGATGGACAAGTAACCAACAACAAAGAAAGACTAGTGTGAAAAGGATATGCTCAAGTTGAATGAATAAATTTTGAAGAAACCTTTCCTCCCATGGCCATAATGGAAGTAATCTGAATTTTCTTGGCTTATGAATGCTCCAAAAGAATCAAACTGTATTGTATGGACGTAAAATCAGCTTTTCTAATTGAGAATTAGAAGAATAAGTCTACATAGAACAACCAGAAGAGTTTTTACTATCAAAAAAGAAAGATTGTGTTTGCAGATTGAAGAAAGCTCTGCATGGAATTAAGAAATATCCTAGAGCTTGGTACTCAATTTTGACCCCAAAGACCACCCTAAACACCACTTCAAACATAACTTCCAAGAGTGCAAAATCGGTGAGGATTTCTAAATTATAGGCTCCATTTTCCTCCACGAATTGAGCTATAAAGTCTTTGGTAAGCCAATACATCTTTGTGGACTGAAATATTTTAGTGTCTATGGTCTTGGAATATCTGGGGTGGAAAATATAGCCACTATGTTCATCTTCAATATGCTCCCTGGATACCTATTTTCTTCTCTATTTAACCACATTTTCCATATCTGTTGAAACACACACTGACAGTGAGAGGGGGGGAGGGGGAGGAGGGGGGTGAATCATTGTCTCGAACTTTTGACTTCTTTTCATACTTTTATAGATTAACTAAATTAATTGACTAAGATATATGCAACTCAATTAATTATTCTTAAACATGTATAACACAAACTATATGAAGTAGATAAAATATCATTCTTTTATTTATTTAACTTGAATGAATACAAATAAAATCAGTCCTTTAATATCTTCAACTTCAATTGAATATGAGAGATCCAACTCTTTGATACAAGACCCAACTTGTAGTTCTGAAATCCAACTAATAAATGAGGAATCCAACCCTCATAACAAGACCCGGCTTGTTGATCTCAGATCCAACTAAGATGTGAGGAATCCAAGCCTCATAACAAGACTCACGGCTTCGACCTTCAGGTATTCCTACATGATTCAGAATTCTTTTCACTGGAGTGGTCAGCGCCAAAGTTGACTGCTTGATCCAATAGTTGATATCTCACCCGAAGATGCTTCCTGATCCGACGGTTGGCGTTACTTTGCAAATTCGGGACTTCACAATTTTGTGCCTCTTCCTTGTCTCCAATAATCGTCGAAGTGGCGACGTTTCATAGTCATGAAACTTATGCTATCCTTCCACTTGGATTTGATCAACAGACACGATCACTTGAAGTCTTTTGCACAAAATTTCTCTACCTGCAGAACTCTGTTTCAGATTCACTTGAATGTGCTAACTCCTCCTGAGCTTTGTATCGGTGTGCTTGTTTATTCACTGTCTTTACACGATCACAATACTCTATTTCTCCTGATCGTTTCCCTCGACTTGTTCACTGCTATTTCTCCCGAGCTCTTAATATATGTTTGTGCATTCTTTACTCCTTCTGTACGTGTATTCTCTGTATGCTACCTCTCCTGAGCTTTAGGAACATAAGATCACTGTTGATCCTATTGTGATAAACAATGATAAAAAAATGCTTCTGCCCGAAGGTGATCTTGCTTTTTCTTTGATTACTGTACATGTTTTATTCATGTTGCCATCAATGAGAACACACAATCAATAATGCCAACAATATCTTCCACTTCCTATTTAATCTCTTGAGTGATTTTTTCCCAAAATAGTCATTCATCCTGATAGGATAACTTTTGTGCTCACATCATGTTTTGGGATGGAGGGTCAAGACTAGGGGGTCGGGAAGTGGATCTTTTTCTTCCCCAGGTTCTACTCTTACTCGACTATGAGTAGTCCTCAACAAACAATTTCACCATGATGAATAGAGAGATGTTGGCAGAGTTGCGTGAAGAATACATAAGTAACTCGACCATGTTTTTTCCCCACCTTCTCCTTTTGGAGAAACATGTAGAGAAAGACACAAACCCAACAAAATAGCCCAACCAAAATTGAATTAATGACAACAACACACAATACTATGAAAGATAGAGCAAGTTGTTAGACTTACATGCCCATTCTCGTGGTGGAGAGGGGGACTAGGACCTGAGAGTTTCAAGGATTCTCTTTGCCCCTTCTTGGCCTCAACACCATGTATGCATACCTGAATAAGAGGGTTACCTCCACCTCAAACATAATGACTAAAACTGTTATCATTTCCTTGTTATCACTACACCAACCTCCCATGGGACACAACGTCATAGTCATCAAACTCTTCGTCTTGGCTTGTTTTAACCTTGATCTCCATGCACCCCTGAGATTAATTTCCTTTCTTGTGTACATGTTAGCCTCCATCATCGCATTCCCATATACCACCCCATGTGGGTGACATAATCTCTCGTTGTTAAATTTAAACATGAGAATTTATTTTTTTGCAAATTATAAGTATTATGTAGATTTTCTACATTCAATTTTGATGTGATGTATATTTTATTAAAATGAATTATAAGTTATAAGTATTATGTAGATTTTCTACATTCAATTTTGATGTGATGTATATTTTATTAAAATGAATTATAAGTATTATGGAGATTTTTTGCATTTAATTTTGAAGTGATTTATATTTTATTAAAATTTTATAAATGTAGTTTGTAGTGAATTTTTTTCGTGGTTAAAATTGGATGGTAAATAAAGTTATAAGTGTTTTTGGTTTAGAATTTTGATTGAATATTTTTAGAATGGGATAGATTCAAAATTATACAAAATATCTATGTGTGTTGTTATACATAAAGTTATAAGTGTTTTTGGTTTAGAATTTTGACTGAATATTTTGAGAATGAGATAGATTCCAAATTATATAAAATATCTATGGGTGTTGGGTGCATGCATGGATCTTGTATTATAATAAAACTATGGATATAAATTATTGTTAGATTTTTATCATAGAAAAATGATTTGTTTGTTACAAGATTAGCTTATTTCCATTGTTTTCACCTAACCTACAAGGTTAAAATGTGCATAATAATATTCATGGACTATCAAAATAAAAAACCATCTTCATTAATGCACGCACTAGCTTTGCAAGATTTGAAAAATATGCCCTGGCAACTTCCATGTTTCTTCCTTGATCATCAAATATGACTGAAAATTGTCAATCAAATTGAAAATATGTCATTTGTCAATCAAATATGATTGAAATTTTTTAACACTATTAATATTTTTCTTTAAAATTATAGGTAGATGACTAATAATAATTGTTTTTAAGACAAGTCAACATTAAATTGGTGTATGATACCCCTATGTGAAACCCCCTATACAGTTATTTGAGTGCTAAAATTTAAGAAAATATACATACTATACAAGGTTTGCAAGATTTGAAAAATATGCACTAGCTTTGCAAGATTTGAAAAATATGTCCTCCCAACTTCCATGTTTTTTCCTTGATCATCAAATATGATTGAAAATTTTGTCAATCAAATTGAAAATATGTGATTTGTCAATCAAATATAATTGAAAATTTTGTCAATCAAATATGATTGAATTTTTTTAACACTATTGATATTTTTCTTTAAAATTATAATAATTAGATTTAAGACAAGTCAACATTAAATTAGTAGTGTTTGGTACCCCTATGTGAGACCCCTATACAACTATTATACATACTATACCCATTTTAATTAAAATTTTCACACTGTGTCTTCAACAATAATATACATCTCACATTACTTTAATAAAGTAATAATATATATTGAGATATATATTATTTAATATAAAATATATTCCACAGTACATATTATTAACCTACTCCACAAAAGCTGTATAGTGAAAATAGGACCCTCACCATCTCTCTGTTCAAAACCGGAACTAAACCAACATTTATTTAAACTCAGGGAGGATTATTCTCATCTCTATGCACTGCAGGTTCTCCACTGTCCAATGGCGATTAAAGTTTTGAGGAATATGAAATTTCATAGAAAGGATTCTGCATGCTCTCTCCAAATCGGCCATACCATTACCCTAACTGCTGTTGTGATCATCACTTTTCAGAGACAGATTTGCAACGCCCAGCTGCCGACAACTAAATGCAACAACGCTATGTACACAAATGGCAGCCAGTTTGAGAGCAATCTGAAAAAAGCTTTTGATATGCTTCTTCAACGCACGACCACGACTGGGTTTAATATTTCTGTGTATGGCCAAAGTCCTGACCAAATATATGGCCTGCTCCAATGCAGGACAGACAAGACAGTCAACCAATGCTACAGTTGTTCACAATTCGCAACGACACACGTTAGACAAATTTGCGGGAATACCATTGGTGGTAGTATCTGGCCTTTTTGAGTGCTTCTTACGTTATGAGGTAGTTTCATCGGACAACTGGACGAGGATGTAGGCTATACCTACCTGGAGGGCAATAGCTCCAAACCTGCTGGCTTTGACGCTGCTGTTGAGAAGCTCTTGTACCAATTGTCAACTGAAGCTGCAAATGGAACGAAACGATCCGCTTTCGGTACAACTGTAGACTCGTTGTCTCGAAAGATTTATGGTCTGGTCCAGTGCACGAGAGATCTATCTACCGACAACTGCACAACATGTCTGTCGAATAAAATCAATTATATTTTTACATCTTCTCCTGCAACAGAAGGAGTTCAGCTTTGGGGGCAGAGCTGCATAGTTCGTTATGGATTATCTCCTTTCCTGAGTTCCACTGCGCTTGCACCACCCACTAAGGAAACACCACCGGTTAATTCCACCGAGCTTGCACCACCCCCTGTGGAAACACCACCGGAGCTTGCACCACCCCCTGTGGAAACACCACCGGTTAGTAGTAGAGATAAGTCTTCAAACAAAACACCCATAATTTTAGGCTTGGTACTGGTCTTGATCGTACGCGTGTTTACAACCAGGCGAAGACTGAAGTCTGGTCTTGATCGTACGCGTGTTTACAACCAGGCGAAGTTCTGTACACCCAGTGCGATAGTAGGTGCTTTTTTTTTCTTCTTGTAGTTCTGTACACCCAGTGCCCATATTCAGTACACTATTAATACACCCAGTGCCCATATTCAGTACACTATTAAAATTAATATACCGTTACATACACATAGGCGCGCACACAGGAGTTAATAGGTAAATTTAATNCACTTTCACAGGGAGTAGGCGAGTAGGTTAAGTCAGGAGCAATATTTCTTTTGAGTAGAAAAAAAAAATGGGCTTGAATACCAAATTTTTTTTTTAGGTATGAATCAAAGTTTCATATATTTCAAAACCTTATTTCAAAATTTTTAAACTAACCTAAATACTTAGAAAATTAAAACCAGAAATTTAAAAACCTACAGCCTGCCAGAAAAATAACCCTGGAGGAAAGATTAGTCCGCCCACTCCCTTTCACAGATATTCTTCAGGAAACATAGGAAATGACTGCCAAATCCAAATTAAGCATCATTCAGGTTTTGCCCCAATATTTTCTGACGTGTCCATCTATTTCGCCTATTGTATAGGTCATGGGCAAGTCGAGGAAGAGACGCCAATCAGTCGTGACGAGCAAGTAGATGATGGGCAAATACCATTTACCATGGAAACATTACAAGCTGCTACGGAAAACTTTCATGATGATAACAAGCTCGGAGAGGGAGGATTTGGCCCTGTATACAAGGTAACATAGGCTTAAAATTTTTTAACAATCATAAATTCTAATACCAGCTTTTGAAAAACAATTAAACTTAAATAGTCTACAAAATTCTCATACGGATCTTTTGGCTGAATCTCTTAGGGAACTACTCCGGATGGAAATGAAATCGCTGTGAAGAAGCTGTCTTTAAAATCTAAGCAAGGAAAGAGGGAGTTTGTGAATGAAGTTAAACTTGTAAGCAAAATTCAACATCGAAATCTGTGAACCTACTGGGTTGTTATGCAGAGGGATCAGAAAGACTGCTGGTTTATGAGTACTTACCGAATAAAAGCCTAGATAAAATTCTCTTCGGTGAGTGACTTCCATTTATTATATATCTATTATTATATCTGTAGATAGAAAACATTAATATTTGAACAGACTTATTTCGATCATGGTAATTAATTAGTGTGGATATGGCTACAGATCCAAACAAACGCATCCAGCTTGATTGGCAGAAGCGTTACAACATCATACTGGGAGTAGCTCGTGGACTTCTATATCTTCATCACGATTTTCAACTGCGGATTATTCATCGGGATATTAAAGTAAGCAATATTTTGTTAGATGAAAAGCTGAACCCTAAGATATCAGATTTCGGCTTAGCAAGACTATTTCCAGAAGACGAAACTCACGTCAGCACAAGGGTTGCTGGAACTTAGTAAGTCTTCCAAAGGTTTTAATAATTAGGTATGCATATGTTTTACTTTATGGTGATTTAATTTCAAAGAGTGATTGACATTTAATTTCAAAGAGTGATTAATAGTATTAGAGATAATTTTAATGATGAAAATTTATATTAAAATGTAGAAACCTGGGCTGATCTTACTAGTTCCTAATATGCCAAATATAAATGTTTGGCAATAGTTTTATAAAAATATTCAAATTTCTAAAAATTCATATAGTTTCTATAAAATTTTGACTATTTTTAAACTAAAATAATTTTATTCTATAGAATTTAGTAAAATGATTTTAAGAAAAAATAAAAATTGACTTAATTTATTTTAGAAAAACATAAAAAATTAATTAATTTACCAAATTTAATCCCTAAAATCATGTATTAACAGTATTGAATTTACATTATCTATTATATTTTCTCCAGGACTGAATGTCCTTTGCATTTAATTTTCACTTTATCATTACTCTATTCTTCAATTTTCCCTCACATTTTAATTTGGATATGCAGCGGATACATGGCACCAGAGTATGTTTTGCATGGGCAGTTATCTGTAAAAGCTGATGTCTATAGTTTTGGTGTTCTTCTTCTGGAACTTATCACAGGAAGAAAGAACACTGATTTTAATCTCTCACCTGAAACGCAGATACTTTTAGGATGGGTGAGATACAGTTTCCATCGTTATATCCAACTGGGCAATTGAGCATATCTACTTTATCGAGACCATGTTATTATGTTTATCTATTTTAGCCAAGTATGAGAGCAGAGGTTTCACTGCTAATTTATTTTGATATGAACTGAACCCCTCGTCCATTGGCTTCAGTACTAATCCACAATAAATCTAAATTAAGGCCGATATAATGCAGGCATGGAGACTATACCAAGGAGGAAATAGTGAGCGGATGATTGATCAATCAATAATTGAAACATGCGATAAGCAGATAGCGTTGAGATGCATTCATGTCGGTCTTTTGTGTACACAAGCCGACTCATCACTTCGTCCACCAATGTCTACAGTCACTATGATGCTTTCAAGTGATTCTGTGACAGCGTTACCTGATCCCACAAATCCAACTGATTTAGCGGTGAGTTCTGTTACGTCAAACGCCCAGTCCACCAGTTCTGGCTCTGGGTTGCTACATGCTTCTGCAACCAGATCGGCCCCTTCATCAATCACTGAATTGGTACCCAGGTAATTGCTAATTCGGCATTACAATAATTGCTTTTTACAAAATGTGATAATAATTCCATCCTGTAAGATTAAGTTATGTGTTGAAGCAAAAAGGAGGATAAATGTAATTCTGGTATGAACCCTGAGCCAGATCCAAACCTGTATAAACGTTTAGATTGTTCTTGTTAACCCAATTTAAGCATTTTTGTAACCCAGTTAAGTCATATTAATATACATTTAGTTTTATTTTTAGATTAATGAAGAAACATGGAAGTTGTAAGGATATATTTTTCAAATCATTTGCTTATTTACTTGTGAGAAAGTTTTTAGTGAAATTGTAATTTTTTATTAATTAAACTGCATTTTTCAATATATAGATAAATTCACCATTTAATTTTTTTTTGGATAATTAACATTATGTAATTTCAACAACTATATCTACAATTTTAATGTTTTTTCAGACAACTATATCTACAATTTCAATGTGTTTTCTGAATTTTGAACTAGATTTTATGAGAAAGTCTAGTTTTAGTGATTTTTCTGAATTTTAAACTAGATTCTATGAAAAAGTCCTAAAACATGAACCCAATTTTTTTTTAAAAATCGAATGTTTAGACTATGGCAAGTGTAATTTAACTGAGGACAATATCTCCAAACCTCATGGATTTGACGTCGCTGTGAGAAACACTTAAAACTAATTATCCAGTGATTTAGATTTGCCTCCTTATCTCTGTGAAAAAACGAAGGTCAATCAAGGATCGGGTTTTAGCGATTACAAATGCCGAACACAAAACCAAAATACAATGATATTTGCCGATTCGCCTAATGCAAACAGGCTGTGGGCCCAAAAATGCAATGATATTTGTTGATTCGCCAAATGCAAACAGGCTGTGGACCCAGGGAAATTGGAGTTCGGGGTTAGGCATTTACAAATACCCGATGTAAAACCAAAACAACTATGCCCGAAATGCGAAATGCTATTATGCTTTGGGCCCACGACTTCGATTTCAGAGTTTTGGAAACTAAATAACACCGTGCACTCCAACAAACAAGTCCCGAATTTGGAAACTAAATAATTCCGTGCACTTCAACAAACAAGTCCAGAATGCCGAAATATCAAAATTTTATTTAAAATGATTTTCCAGATCATACACGTTCTAACAAATAAACTTGAATGAAAATGGGACCAGGTTCGCAGTCGGTAAAAACAAATTCCACAAAGAGAATTCAAAACGGCTTCGATTCAAAAATGTGATTCTTCAGATCACCATACCATTACAATCCATTCTTCATTTATTTATACTAACACAAATTGCCCCTATGATTTTAGAAACGATAAAATTTGATGAAGGCAGTCGTAGAATTTCGTTGCCTTCAAAGGTTAAGGCGGCCACCGTTTAGAGTAATTAAATCTTCTAGTCTTGAAGGGTCAAGACGACCACCGATTCATAGTGTAAATAGGGGTGGTGAAATGATTAATTTCTGACATATTCCCTCTTAATCATTTCAGAGCAAAACAAACGAAAACAAGTAAAACAAAATTGTTATAAACAATGCATTACAACTTGTAGACCCCAATGTTTCTTCTATGGATATTAAACAGTTAATTTCCCAAAGGCTTCGTAAATATGTTTGCAAATTGTTCTTCAGACCTGCAGAAGTGAACATAAATTTATTTTCCATTTACGAGTTCATGAATGAAATGATACCTCGTATCAATGTGCTTACTCTGTTTGTGAAAGACATGATTCTTTGACAGTGCAATGGCAAATTTATTGTCACAAACAATTTGAGTTGCATCATTCTGGTCATGCAACAATTCATTCAAGACTCTTCTCATCCACACAGCTTGACATGCAGTTGTCGTTGTTGCAACATACTCTGCCTCAATAGAAAATAGAGTCACAATGGGTTGTTTCTTTGATGCCCATGCCACTGCTCCATATCCAAGACTGAACATATACCCAGATGTGCTTTTTCTATCATCAATGGAACTTGTTTCTTTGATGCCCATGCCACTGCTCTAGATCTAAGACTGAACATATACCCATATGTGCTTTTCCTATAATCAATGGAACCTGCAAAATCACTATCAGTATATCCGATTAGCTCAAAGTTCAAGTTTGATGTGTATCAGACACCAAAATTAGTTGTTCCAACAATATATCTCAAGATCCTCTTTCCTGCTTTCCAATGAGTATTCTTCGAAGTCTCCATGAATCTCGAAATCAAACTTACTGCAAACATGATATTAGGTCTGGTTGTTGTTAAGTACATAAGGCTTCCAACTAGCCTCTTATATAGGGTTGGATCAACATATGATCCCCCATCATACTTGCTCAATTTAATACCAGTTGTCATTGGTGTTGCAGCTGGCTTGCAATTCAGCATTCTAAACCTTTTCAGCACTTCATTTGCATAGTTAGTTTGACAAATGAAAATGCCATCATTAGATTGATCCACTTCAATTCCAAGAAAATATTTCATCAATCCTAAATCAGTCATCTCAAACTCTATTTTCATGGCATTTTTAAAGTCTTCTACAGATAGATCTCCAGTGAAAATCAGGTCATCAACATACAAACAAACAATCAAAATTTTACCTTCTTGGTTCACCTTTGTAAACATAGTTGGTTCACTTGGACTTCTGCTGAATCCAACGTTGATTAGGTACTCATCAATCCTGCTATGCCAAATTCTGGATGCCTGCTTCAATCCATATAAAGCTTTCCTCAACTTGTAAACTTTATCTCTATGCATGTCAATCTCATAACCCAGAGGTTGTCTTACATAAACCTCTTCTTCGAAATATCCATTCAATAATGCAGACTTAACGTCCATCTGATGCATGATCCATCTATTCTGAGCTGCAATAGCCAAGACGATTCTCACAGTGTCAATTCTAGCTACAAGAGCAAATGTTTCATTGTAATCAATACCGTGTTGCTGACTAAACCCCTGAGCTACAAGTCTTGCCTTGTACTTTTCAACTTCATCATCTGCACTCAGCTTAGTCTTATAAACCCATTTAACACCAATAATTTTCTTGCCTTCAGGTAAATTGACAAGATCCCAATTGTTATTCCTTTCAATGGAATCAATCTCCTCATCCATTGCTTTTATCCAGACATCCTCT
>SNQJ01S0119123.1:53560-80186 GCA_010110895.2 Picea sitchensis
GGAAGGAACTCCCTTAAGAATGAGGGGTCTAGGCCTGAATGGATTTGTTTGTTAGGGTCTTGTGCTTAATAGTTTTGCAACCTTGTAGCCCACTTGCTTCCAGGGCTTGCTTGGAAATTGGATTGTTTGATCAATGAAAGATTTGTTGCTATTATGCCATATTGTATAAATTATGGTCTTGTAAGACATTTAGATTCGGCTCTTGATTTATTTGACCCTCCTTAGCCTAGCTTTCATCTTTGCATAGATTTGGGGGTGTTGGAAATTGCCATAATGCAGATTTCCCAGGAAAGTTTATGCTGGATAAGTAATCATTTCACCGCCTAAATAACGGCGGATCGGTGGTTGTCTTGACCCTTCAAGACTCAAGGATTAAGCACCGATTTACTGATAGCTAAAGCAGTGGCCACCTTAACCTTTGTAGGCCATGAGATACCATTACCACTTAATTAAATCTTTTTATAAGATCGAATGGGCATTTTTGTTTGTATAAATACCTGAAACGGATTGTAAGAGTATGAGCTTGAAAGTACATTGAAGATAATTTTCCATTTTGTATTCGGAGGTGTTCTCTTCGTTTTTACCCTGTTTTTATTAAGTTTGTAAACTTGTCTAATTTCTTGATCGGATTTTCTATATTGATTTCAATTTGACTAAACACAGTAATTATTTGGTTTTATCGATTGTGAACCCGGTCTCACATTTATTCCGAGTTTATTTGTTGGTGTGGGTGATCTTAATATAAAATCACATTGAACCCAAGTCGATATGTGATTTCAGCATTCAGAGTTTACTTGTTTAAAAGTGCGTGGAGTTCTTTAGTCTCAAAACCCCGAACCTGAAGTGGTGGGCCCAAAACTTATTCACATTTTGTAATTCGAAAATTATAGTTTTGTTTTATTTCTGCGTTGGGTATTTATAAATGCTAAACCCTGAATTCCAATAAGCTTTATTTCGCATTTGGGACTTGCTTGTTAAATGTGCACAGAGTTATTTTGTTTTACCAAATGCCGGAACCCGAAGTGTTGGGCCCACAGCTTGTTCGCATTTCGCGATTCGACAATCAACGTTGCATTTTGTTTTCTTTGTGTTCGACGTTTGTAATCACCAAAACCCGATCCCCGATCAACCTCTATTTTTTTCACACACAATCCGAATCATCACTTCGTCCATCGATGTCTACAGTCACTATGATGCTTTAAAGTGATTTTGTGACAACGTTACCTTATCTCACAAAGCCAATTGTTTTAGCGGTGAGTTTTGTTACCTGAAACTCCCAGTCCACCAATTCTGTCTTTGGGTTGCCACATGCTTCTGCAACCAGATCAACCCCTTCATCAATCACTGACTGGTACCCAGGTAATTGTTAATTCGGCATTACCATAATTTATTTTTACCAAATGTGATACATAATTCCATGTTGTAAGATTAACTTATGTGTTGAAGCAAAAAGGAGGATAAATGTAATTCCGGTATGAACCCAGGAACCCGATCCAAACTTGTATAGACATTTATAGAGCAATACTATTTTCAATACAAAGCCAACAAATACTATGTGCAAGCACTGTCAGCATGGAAAAAAAACAAAAGTTGAATTCAAGACAAAGAAATACTCTACCACAAAATCATTGGATATTGTACACAATGATTTATGTGGGCCCATGAGAACAAAAGGACGGGATGGTGAACAATACTTCATGCTACTCATTGATCATTGATGACTACACTGGAATGACCTAGGTTTGCTTCCTCAAGAAAAAGTCAGAAGCTCTCGAATGTTTTAGGGTATTCAAGGAACTGTTTGAAAATGAAACTGATTTGAAAATCAAATGCTTAAGATCATATAATGGAAATGAGTTTACTTCAAATGAATTCAGGAATTTCTGTGAAGATAAGGGAATAAAAAGACAATTCGAAACAGTTAGAACACCTGAGCAAAAAGTAGTTGCTAAAAGGAAAAACAAAATTGTTCAAGAAATGGCCAGAACCATGTTAAATGACTCCATGCTAAGTGATATCTTTTGGGGACAAGAAGTGCATACAAACATTCAAATATTGAAAATAGTTTTGACAAGAAGTAATTGTGATAAGACTCCATATGAGTTATGGAAAGGAAGACCGAACAATTTCAAGCACTTTAGAGTGTTTGGAAGCAAGTGTTACATAAAAAGGGAAGAAAAGAAGATTGAAAAATTTGACTCCCAGGTGGACGAAGACATATTTGTTGGGTACTCATGCAAAAAAAAACACATATAAATCTTGGAATATAAGAATCAACAAGATAGTGGAAAACATCAATGTAAAAGTTTATGAAACAAACTTGTTGAAGACCAAGAAGAAAACAAAAAATTAAACATATTTGAAGAACATGAAAATGAAGAACTAAAGCAAGAAGAAGAGAAAGAAGAAGAACGAGAAGAGAAGCATCTAGAAGCAGAACAAGAAGAAAACAACCAACAAGATTTTCAGACACCTTATAGGACACCTAACCACTAGGTTCAGAAAAATCATCCACCAGAACAAATTATTGGAGACAAAAGTGTCGGAGTAGAAACCAGAAGAAGACAAGCACAAACACCTGGACAAGGACATTTTTCATTACTGTCCATAGTTGAACAAAGTAACTTTGAGGAAATGAGAAATGATGAACATTGGATCAAGGAAATTGAAGAATAAATAAATCAAATAGAGAAGAATGAGACATGGTAACTAGTTCCAAGACCAAAGGACAAAATTGTGATTGGGAAAAAATGGCTCTTCAGAAACAAGTTAAATGAAGATGGAGATGTAACCAAAAACAAAGAAAGACTAGTGTGCAAAGGATATGCTGAAGTTGAGGGAATAGATTTTGAATAAACCTTTCCTCCCATGGCCATAATGGAATTAATCAAAATGTTCTTGGCTTATGCATGCTCCAAAATGATCAAAGTGTATCAGATGGACATAAAATCAACTTTTATAAATGGAGAATTAGAAGAAGAAGTATACATAGAACAACCAGAAGGGTTTCTACTATCAGAAAAGAAAGACTATATTTGCATATTGAAGAAAGATATGTATGGACTTAAAAATTCTCTTAGAGCTTGGTACTCAAGATTGGATAGGTACTTACAACAAAATGGATTCAGAAGAGGAAATGCAAATAGTAACCTCTACATAAAAGTATTTCAAGGCAATATGATTATTATAGAAGTGTATATTGATGAAATCATCTTTGGAAGTGATGATGATAGATTGATTCAGAAGTTTTCCAAGGATATGCATAATGAATTTGAAATGTCCCTACTTAAGGAATTGACTTTCTTCTTAAGACTACATATATCTTGGCTGGATGAAGGAATTTTAATTTCCCAAACCAAGTACATTACAGAAATGTTAAAGAAGCTCAAAATGGAAGACTGTAAAACTGTGAGTACTCCTATGGTTATCGGTTGCAAGTTGAGCAAAGATGATGAATATAAAGAAGTGGATCAAAGACTCTACATATCAATGATTGATAGTCTACTCTATGTGACACCTTCAAGACCACATATAATGCAAGAAATTGGACAAGTCGCAAGATTTCAAGTGACACCAAAGGAAATGCATGTTCTAGTAGTGAAAATGATCTTCATAAATCGTAAAGGAACAATAGATTTTGAGATATGGTATCTGAAAGGAAATGAGTTAACTCTAGTCACTTACATGGATATAGATTGGGAAGGAAACATTGATGACATAAGAAGTACAAGTGGAATAGATTTCTACTTAGGTGACTACTTAGTGTCCTGGTTGAGAAAGAAGCAATCTCCAGTATTATTATCCACAACAGAAGCATAATATATCACAACAGCAACATGTTATACATCTATATGGTTTGGGGTAGGACCAAAATAGACTGAACGCCACCAAGAAATCAATTCAAATATCAAATATGCTAGATAAATGAAAATGCCAACAAAAGAAAGGCTAGAAGCCTACCTCTTCCGAAAGTTCGTAGGAGACCACCGTTGAGCTCACAATACAATTCTTGATACCAAGATACATAAGAATATAGAAAATGTATGAAATATTAACATATAAACTAGCATAATCCATTAACATGTATAGCAAATTTACCCAGAGAAAATAATATAAACATTTGCAACATATAATTGGACGAGAAAAGATTATTTCTATTAATATAATCAGCAGGAGTACATAGGTGACAACCTCCTTTATCAACAACTTGTCGAAACTGAGAAACTAAATCCCTCCACTTGGGCCTTCATCACTTCAATCCTCTATAAGGCAAGCTCACAAGTTCTAGGATTAATTGGGTTCCTCCTTCACAAGATAAGGGGTTGAACACAAGGAGAGTTCAGACTTAAGGGATAAGGGATGCATACTCAAGGATATAACATGAGGAAAAATTTCTCTAGAGTGTACTTGCTCTCCCCTTTTTCTCTCCCTTCAAGGCTTGTATATGACTCAATTTATAGCCTCCAAATAGAATTGAAGGGTCGAATCGGAGTGTTTCCAACATATGAAGGGCCAAGGATAATAGATCCCATAACGTGGAATGGAAAATATGAAATATTTTAATTTTGAGCAGAAAACCTAATGTATGTGGGTTGTAATGGAGCAACTTGCGTATACACAGCCAAAATGAAATGATATCAATATAGGTATTGTGAATCTTTGTTTCAGTATGAAATGGTATTGTGAATCTTTGTTTAAGTATGAAATGGGTTGATATAGGTATTGTGAATCTTTGTTTGAGTATGAAATGGTATTGCAAGCATTTTATTATGTAGATGTAGTCTAAACGTCCAAATCTAAGGCAATATTGCTTAAATATGAGCATGGGTGAAAAGTTGGGATTTGGTGATTAGATGCATAGTAGGTCTAGATCAACCCATTTGTGTTGATATAAGCTAAGTTTTACTTGGTTTCAAAACTAATATCTTTCTATTGTGTAAATTTGAAATATTTTCAACATATCTATTTGATGGATGTAAAATGATATGCAAACTTGATTAATATTTGGAAGGACCCTTGTCTTTGATCTTTATTCCATGGAGATATATTGGTGCATTGCATGCTTTGGGAGCCCAATGATGTTATTTATCTATATAATTCTTGAGTTGGAGATCATGGGTTCTACCCCTATTGGGTATTTGAGTTAGGCAAAAGAAATTACAATGTCCTAATCATATTTTCTAAATGGAATTTTGTGAATCCAAAGCTAATCTCTACAACCATGATTTTGGGGTTATCAAAATTTATTGCATGCTACATTGACCCACATAGTTTATTAGTTGGTGCACCATAGTGGTTAGGATTTTCATGCATCCTATTGGGATGCATGTGGAAAATATTGACACCTATCCTATTACAACTGGTTCAGGGATTTGATGAATAGACTAAGTTGACTACAACAAGTTATACTCTATTTTGAAATAGTTGTCCAAATCTACCTTAGATATTACATTGTGGATTTGAATTATTGTGATTCCCAGTATTTCCCTTATGAGGGGATGATTTATAACATTATGATGGTTGTTGTAATGGGTTACTTGAATAGAGCCAACATTGTTTTCTTTCCTTTCACATATAACTCATTTAAGATTGCAAGGAGTTGTATCCAAGTTATCTACAATTCAAATATTGGTTGTTGAGAAGGGTTGCATTGGTTTTTCTATTCATTTTTATAAATGATAACCATTGCTAACCCAAGGGATCTTTTCTACCTCATGATGGAGATGGAATAAACATGTTGGTATTGTTTCAACACACTCCTCCCTAGATCTATTAGCTCTAATAACTCTTGTCAATGTCATCTAATTATCGTAATGAGTATAGTTTTTGGTATTTGATCTTATAAGGATGAGTCAAATTGAGCCATGTTGTGAAGGAAGGTTACAGTTGAGAAGTGGGATTATAGGGATGCATCTTTAATGGGATGGGGTGTTGTACTAATACTTCCATTATTGTTGTACCGCCTTGGTCTGATTAATATATGCTTGTGCCTACATTTAAGTAGTGGACCAGGGCTTGGTAGAGTAGATAAAAGAATTTAAAAATCTCCCTCTTTTCAATGTTTGCATCCTTCAAGGGGGAACTATAAAAAAGGAAAGAAAAATATAGCATATCACATGTTTGTTTATGCAATTTAGGTCTATCAATATTAATATTGTACAAAAATGTTACAGTCAGTTCTTTTTTGCTGCCTTCTATAATGGAAACTAGGTCATAGAGAGCTGAAAAATAACATCCATGTTATTTCTAATTTATTATGACTATATTGAGTTAGTATGGAAATGTTATGTGTTCCAAGTAAAGTATAGAACATAAAAAAAAAAACATGAAAATTGGCAACTAAATAACACTAGAAAACATAGATAATGGCAATGGCTTAAAGCCATTGAAAGTTATAAACAAAGTAAACTTAGCCTGAGAGGCTTGGTCAAGTGGTGATTGATGCTTCTTAGCATGCTTGTTAACATCTGAGCCTAGGTCTGCTTCTATGATTATGGGGTTGGAGGAGGTTATGTGTGATCTAGGGGTCCCCCTTACATTTCATAAGTTTTCCTTGTCATTGGATTGTAGTTCAGAGACCTCAATTTTGACCCCAAAGACCATCCTAAACACCTTCAAACTTAACTTCCAAGAGTGCAATCCCGGTGAGGATTTCTAAATTATAGGTTCCTTTGTCCTCCACGAATTGAGCTATAAGGTCTTTGGTAATCCAATACATCTATGTTGATAGAAATATTTTAGTGTCCATGGTCTTGGAATAACTAGGGTTGAAAATATAACCACTATGCTCATGTTCGATATGCTCCTTGGATACCTATTTTATTCTCTATTTAACCACATTTTCCATATCTTCCACTTCCTATTTAATCTCTTGAGTGATTTTTTCCCGAAATAGTCATTCAGCCTGATAGGCTATCTTTTGAGCTCACATCAAGTTTTAGGATGGAGGGTCAAGACTAGGGTGTTAGGAAGTGGATCGTTTTCTTTCCCAGGTTTTACTCTTACTCAACTCTAAGTACTTCCCAACAAACAATTTCACCATGATGAATAGAGGAATGTTCACAAAGGGAATGAGATGATACAAGGGTGTGAAGGATAAATAAGTAACTCGACCCCATTTTTCCCCACCTTCCCTTTTTGGAAAAACATGCATAGATTACCTCCCATGCTAGAGAGGATATTGTACCAAAGAAAGACACAGACCAAGAAAAATAGTCCAACCAAAATTGAACCAAAATTGAATTAGTGACAACAACACATAATATTATCAAAGATAGAGCAAGCTGCTAGACTTACAGGCCAATTCTCGTGGTGGAGAGAAGCACTAGGACATGAGAATCTCGAGGATTCTATTTTCCTCTTCTTGGCCTCAACACCATGTATCTCGATGTTGCATACCTGAATAAGAGGGTTACCTTCACCTCAAACATAATGGTTGAAACTGTTATCATTTCCTCGTTATCACTACATCAACCTCCCACCAGACGCAACGTCATAGCCATCAAACTCCTCGTCTTGGCTTGTTTTAGCTTGACCTCCATGCGCTCCTGGGATTAATTTCCCTTCTTGTGTACATGCCAGCCTCCACCATCACATGCCCTCGGAATGCCGCCTCACATTCATATACCACCCCATCCGAGTGACATAATCTCTCTTTGTTAAATTTAAACATAAGAATTTATTTTTTTGTAAATTATAAGTATTATGTAGAGTTTCTACATTCAATTTTAATGTGATGTATATTTTATTAAAATGAATTATAAGTATTATGGATATTTTTTGCGTGATTTATATTTTATTAAAATTTTATAAATGTGGTTTGTAGTGAATTTTTTTTCGTTTTTAAAATTGGATCGTACATAAAGTTATAAGTGGTTTTAGTTTAGAATTTTGATTGAATATTTTGAGAATGGGATAGATTTGGAATTATACAAAATATCTATGCGTGTTGTTATACATAAAGTTATAAGTGTTTTTGGTTTAGAGTTTTGATTGAATATTTTGAGAATGGGATAGCTTCGGACTTATATAAAATATCTATTCGTGTTGTTGTATCATGTATGTATGGATCTTGTATTATAATAAAACTATGCATCTAAATTTTTGTCATATTTTTATCATAGAAAAATGATTTGTTTGTTACAAGATTAGCTTATTCCCATTGCTTTCACCTAACCTACTTGTTTAGACAAGGTTAAAATGTGCATAATAACATTCATGGACTATCAAAATCAAAAACTTCCTCATTAATGCATGCACGAGGTTTGCAAGATTTGAAAAATATACCCTTGCAACTTCCATGTTTCTTCCTTGATCAATAGAATAGATGTATGTCACTAGTAAACTTTGAAAAGTAATATGACTTGACTTCTTTTATTGAATATGATGGGGTATTATTTTTTGGAAGAGGTGTGTTATTCATGAGATTTATATTGCTATTAATTAGCATATCTTGAGTGGGTTTAACAATTAAACACATATTTTTCTTCATAGGTCATGTAAAGTAAGTTACACTATATGTACACCTTTATAAACTTAAATAGTCAAAGTGTTTAGTGAAAAGTCCCTTTCCAATCAATTTTTTTTTCATATATCAATTTAGTTTATTGAATATAATGGAGTATTGTTTATTTGGAAGAATTGTATCAAAAGTAGAATGCATATGTACACCTTTATAAACTTAAATAGTCAAAGTGTTTAGTGAAAGGTCCATTTCCCATAAAAAAAAGGTTTCATACATCAATTCAATTTATTGAATATAATAGAATATTGTTTATTTGGAATAATTATATCAAAATTAGAATGCATATTCTCCTTATTGGTTATTCAAAATTCTCCTTAACCCGAATACACATTCCACATAAATAATATCCCACCCTAATTAATAAACAAAATCAAATGATATATGAAATCTTTTTATTGTCTAGAAAAAAATATTTTTTCTTTATAATTTTAAAAATATTTTTTTTAATATTTATTTTCTTTCATATTTTGAAAATTTTCCTTAATGCATCTACTTTATTTATTATTCAAAATATTCTAGTGTGACTTATGTTGTGCTTTGGTGGTTGAGAGGATTGGTTGCTAACCTCCCTATCCATAACTTTCTTATTTATGGAACAATGATATATAAGACCTTCTTATTTGTGGAACAAGAGATTTTCCTTTATAATTTTAAAGATAGGATCTTTTCTAATATTTAATTTTGTTTATATTGTAATATATTTATGTGGAACATAAACTTCATTAATTATTCAAAATATTCTAATACCAATTATGTTGTGCTTTAAAAATAAGTTAAATACATATACTATGTATGACACAACTCTTCTACATAAATAATATTCCACCATATTCAATAAACCAAGTTGATATATAAAACTCTCTTGTTTTTGGAATAAAAAATCCTCTTCAAAAGTTTTGACTATTTAAATTTATAAAAATATATATATCCTACTCTATTTCACATAATCTATTAAGATATACATATTCTTCACTATTAAAATCAATTAAAATATATTAATTAATATAAATACAATCTTATGAACTACACACCTCTTCCACACTTCCACATAAAAATAGTACCCCCATCATATTCAATAAAAAAAATCTAAGTCCAAAATCAATAAAAGAAGTCAAGTCATATTACTTTTAAAAGTTTATGAATGAAATACCACGTTCAATAAAAAGTTTAGGAATAAAATACAATATTTAATGAAAAAAAGTCGAGTCATATTACTTTTCAAAGTTTAGGAACGAGATACCATATTGAATAATATTACTTATCAAACTTTATGATTGAGATCTACATCTATTCTAGGAAGGAACATAGAAGTTGTAAGGGCATGTTGAATACAAATCCCGTGAATGAAACATAAAAAAAAGTTGAGTAATATTAATATATATTTAATTTTTATTTTTAGATTAATGAAGAAACATGGAAGTTGTAAGAGTATATTTTTCAAATCTTACACATTTGTTAAGTTTTTTATTGTATTTATTTGTGAAAAAGTTTTGGTGAAATTGTATTTTTTTTAAATTAAATTGTATTTTTCAATGTATAGATAAATTCAACATTCAAATTTTGAGATAATTAATATTATGTAATTTCAACAACTAACAACTATGTCTATAATTTCAATGATTTTTCAAACACCTATGTTTACAATTTCATTGATTTTTTATTTTATTTTTTTTAATTTTGAACTAGATTTTATGAAAAAGTACGAAAAACATCAACCCAACAAGATTAAAAAAAAAATTGAAATCTACAATTTCAATGATTTTTTAGATTCTATGAGAAACCCGTCCAAAAACGTGACCCGAAAAAGGTAAAAAAATTGAATGTTTAGAGTATGGGGAATGTAATTTGGCTAAGGGCAATATCTCCAACCCTGATGGATTTGACGTTGTTGTTGAGAAGCACTTAAACTAATTCTCAGATGAAGCCACACGATCTGTAAACTCGTTATCTCTAACGATTTACGATAAACACAATCAATTTTATTTTAGTAACTTATCCATCTTCGTAATTGTGTGAAGCATGGATGAAATTTGGGGTAAATTGTTTGTTATGGGGGTGATTTGTGAATCAAATATGATTAAATTTTTGTTAATATTATTAATATTTTTCTTTAAAATCATAGGTAGATGATTAATAATAATTATTTTTAAGATCACATTTAAGTTAACATTAAATTGGTGTATGATACATTTAGAAAATGGAAATGAGACCAGCACGACTATGTTTGGAGGCAGCCTAAGCAATGTCACACTCATGATAGTATTAATCAATCATGAATATAAATAAATATATCAAGTAGAGAGTTAGAACAAACTTCTAGGAAATAGGATCTAAATCCTAAATATAAACACAACTGGAACCACCTAGCTAATAGGTTTTCCATTATTTCCAAGTCTCCCCTTTAATGGAGAAAGGATTGTCTACAACACTAATGCCTAACATAAATAACATGCATGTTGCTCTTAGTCTCAGCTAGGATTACAAATTAGGAATTTCATCTTGACCTTTATTGTTGTCAGATAGTACTTGTTCTTCTTACATTTCCTGCTCCAGATCTTGAAGACTTCATGACTTGTTTTATTTTCCACTTTAATCTTCATTCTGGAGCTTGGTTGCAGCTTTACTGTCCTGGATTTTCCTTCAATATCTATGAATTCTTCAAAATTTTCATTGATAGTTGGCCTCCATACTTGGCCACAATCATCTATGCCCTGTTCAATGGAATGTTGCAACATTAACTCGTAGTAAAATCTAATTTCTTCAGGACTCCAATGCATCAAAATTCCATGAAATTCTTTAGATGTATCCAGTGTTGCTTCACATTCTATGTTGATATAATAAGTTGTAATTATATTGCAACTATTCTTTTATCATAGAAATTGGCACAACCTTAGTGATCATAATGCAATAAATCTACTAACCATATTAATTTTTTCATTTCAGTTGCCTAAGCTTCAAAATCTATACCTAAGAAGAATGGAAAATTTGGCATCACTATTTCATATATTTCATCAAATTCTTCATTGATCTGGTCCAACACTGCATTCTAATCCTCAAACATGAGTTCTTCATATACAATTAGAAACACATCATACTGATTTGAAAAATACAATGACCCTTCCTACTGATTCTTTCTCCTCATGTGTTTCATCTCTCCAGAGCTGTCTAATTTTCCTTTGCTTACCCATGAATTCTCTTGTTCATTCACTTTAACATGTGACACTCCAATAACAAGAAAACACAACCTCAATTTACGACGCTCCTCAGTTCGCAGCCGCTCCACGCTATAGTGGCAGGCTCACGCTTTCATCTACATGCATTCAATGATAATAGTGGTAGATCTCCCTCTAACAACACGATCTCATGAGTTCCTTTTAACCCATTGTTGTCACAACGTATCAAACCGATGATTCCAATATCTTCTTTCATTATATGGAGGTGGCTCAAACCTGAAACTATTTACTCTGATAAAAAAAAATAACCCACACAAACTATAACAACAACATCAAATTCAAATTTTATTCGCTTTTGATTGATTCAATGAAATGGAGGATGTGTGACTACCTCTCTAACAGGGTGAAGGGAAACTATTTGCATTGTGTACAACTCTGATGATAGTTCTGGAGATGATGTAATTCATCTCCTCTGTGCTGACAGACTCCTCCTCCTTTGTTAGTGCTCTTCCCTTGCCTATGGCCACTACAAATCCCACGCGTCTGTCACCTCTTCCGACTGACCACTTCATGGTTCTGTATCCCACGGATCCTATATGAACCAAATATGCGTCCTCACACCAGCGTTTCCTTTGCTTCACACAATCGTACGATCCACCACAGCTGCAACATACTCTTTCTCAGTCGACGATTGCTCACACGATCAACACAGTTGTGACTCCCTCTTTCATGATTTTCCCAACACCTTTAGCGGCTCCACCTGCACCTTAATCTGCAGTAGCGTATGGTTGATCTCAATGGATCCATGAACTAGCCAAGAGTGTGTCCTTTAATCCGATGTAGAATATCTTCATGATACCTCCATGCTCCAACATAGATAGCCCCTCACTCCAGAAACCAACGATCACGCTCTGACAGAGCCCATTCGTGTGTTCGTGGGCATAAATTCCTTTGAGAAAAATTGCATCATGTACACACTAGTCTCATTCAACACAAAAACTCCTCAAGCAGAGAACGATCTCACTTCTCAAATTGCAGCTCTACAATGTGCAGGCTCTCCTTGTCACAACAATGTCTTGGCAGCAATTTTCTATGGAAAATTCACTCCTTCTCTGACAGTTAATCAAACTACATGCAGATCAATATTGTAATAAGGAGATTTCTTCAACCATCACACAAGTGCCTTAAAAAAACTGAGCTTCTATGCTACCACGTTCAACTCTCTTACAACTCTCTTATGGCCCTTCTAGACAACGAACAAGTTCAGATCTCACTCTGATATGCATACAATGATCTTCTCCTACTCCATGCAAGAATTCACTTCGTTTGATGTGACTCTTTTCACCAATACTGTCATAGCTCTTCCAATACTATACACAGATCTGTGCGTGGCTCCTACGTCAATCAACAACAGTTGCAAACAGACCGTAGCAAGCAATCAAAAATAATCTACTCTCTACATGATCCTAGGAGGGAGTCACGCTCAGACTGGAAGCTTTGATACCAACTTAGAAAATGGAAATGAGAACAACGTGGCTACACCCTAGAGGCATCCTAAGCAATGCCAAACTCGTGATAGTATTAATCAATCATGAATATAAAAAACTACATCAAGTAGAGAGTTAGAATAAACTCCTAGGAAATATGATCTAAGTCTTACATACAAAGACAATCAGAACCGACTAATTAATAGGTTCTCCATTATTTCCAAGTGATACCCGATGTGGGACACAATACCCCCTCTCTGCAACTATTTGACTGCTAAAATTTAAGAAAATATACATACTCTACCCATTTTAATTAAAATTTTCACACTGTCTTCAACAATAATATACATCTCACATTACTTTAATAATATATATTGAGATATATGTATTATTTAATCTAAAATATATTACAAATGGAGCAACTTGCATATGCACAAAAGAATGAAATGGTATTGATATAGGTATTGCAAATATTTGTTTGAGTATGAAATGGTATTGCGAATCTTTGTTTAAGTATGAAATGGGTTGATACAGGTATTGCAAATATTTGTTTAAGTATGAAATGGGTTGATATATGAACTGAAGCAAGCTAGAAGTAGAACAATAAGAAAACAAGCAACAAGATTTTCAGACGCCTTATCGGACACCTAACCACTCGGTTCAGAAGAATCGTGCACCAAAACAAATCATTAGAGATAGAAGTATCGGAGTAGAAACCAAAAGAAGGCAAGCACAAACACCTTTACAAGGACATTTTGCATTACTTTCCACTGTTGAAAAAAGTAACTTTGAGGAAGCTAGAAATGATGAACATTGGATCAAGGAAATGGAAGAATAAATAAATCAAATAGAGAAGAATGAGACATGGTAACTAGTTCCAAGATCAAAGGACAAAAATGTGATTGGGAAAAAATGGGTCTTAAGAAACAAGTTAAACGAAGATGGAAAGGTAACCAAAAACAAAGCATGACTACTGTGCAAAGGATATGCTCAAGTTGAAGGAATAGATTTTGAATAAACCTTTCCTTCCATGGCCATAATGGAATTAATCAAAATTTTCTTGGCTTATGCATGCTCCAAAAGGATCAAATTGTATCAGATGGACATAAAATCAACTTTTATAAATGGAGAATTAAAAGACGAACTATACATAGAACAACAAGAAGGGTTTCTACTATCAGAAAATAAAGACTGTGTTTTCATATTGAATAAAGCTATGTATGGACTTAAGCAATCCCCTAGAGCTTGGTACTCAAGATTGGACAAGTACTTACAACAAAAAGGATCCAGAAGAGGAAATGAAGATAGTGACCTATACATAAAATTGGATCAAGGAAATATGATTATTATAGAAGTGTATGTTGATGAAATCATCTTTGGAAGTGATGATGAAATATTGAGTTAGAATTTTTCCAAGGATATGAATAATGAATTTTAAATGTCTATACTTGGGGAATTGAATTTCTTCTTAGGACTACAGATATCTCTACTAGATGATGGAATTTTCATTTCCCAAACCAAGTACATCAAGAAAATTTTAAAGAAGTTCAAAATGGAAGACTGTAAACCTGTGATTACTCCTATGGTTACCGGTTCCAAGTTGAGCAAAGATGATGAAAATAAAGAAGTGGATCAAAGACTCTACAGATAAATGATTGGCATTCTACTCTATGTAACACCTTCAAGACCGAATGTAATGTAAGCAGTTGGACAAGTCACAAGATTTCAAGCAAAACCAAAGGAAATGCATGTTCTAGAAGTGAAAAGGATCTTCATATATATATTAAAGGAACAATAGATTTTGAGATATGGTATCTGAAAGGAAATGAGTTAACTCTAGTCAATTACATGGATGCAGATTGGGAAGGAAGTATTGATGACAGAATAAGTTCAAGTGGAACAAATTTCTACTTGGGTGACTACTTAATGTCCTATTTGAGAAAGAAACAATCTTCAGTATCCTTATCCACAACAAAAGAAGAATATATCACAACAACAACATGTTCTACTCATATTCTCTAGATGAAGAAAATCCCGCAAGACATACAAGTGAGATATGATGATCCTATTCTGATACTCGATGACAACACTAGTGCTATAAACATATCCAAGAATCCATGTTACAAGGAATAAATATCTATGGTTTGGGGTAGGACCAAAATAGACCGAACGACACCAAGATATCAACTCAAATCTCAAATATGCTAGATAAATGAAAATGCCAACAAAATAAATGATAGAAGCCTACCTCTTTTGAAAGTTTGCAGGAGATCACCATTGAAATCACAATACAATTCCTGATACCTACAACTTGTCCTCAACATCCAATATACACAAGCATATAGAAAATGTACGAAATATTAGCATATAAACTAGCATAATCCATTAACATGTATATCAAATTTACCCACGGAAAATAATATAAATAGTTGCAACATATAATTGGACGAGAAAAGAGTATTTCTATTAATATAATCAGCAAGAGTACATAGGTGACAACCTTCTTTATCAACAACTCATCGAAACTGAGAAACTAAGTCCCTCCACCTGGGCCTTCACCACTTCAATCCTCTACAAGGCAATCTCACAAGTTCTAGGACTAATTGGGTTTCTCCTTCACAAGATAGGGGGAGCTTGGGGGTTGAACATAAGGAGAGTTTAGACTTAAGGGCTAAGGGATGTAGACTCAAGGATATAACATGGGGAAACATTTCTCTAGAGTGTACTTGCTATCTCCTTTTTATCTCCCTTAAAGGCTTATATATGGCTCAATTTATATCCTCCAAATATAATTGAAGGGTCGAATTGGAGCGTTTCCAGCATATGAAGGGCCAAGGATCACGGATCTCTTGACTTGGAATGGAAAATATGAAATATTTTTAATTTTGAGCAGAAAACCTGATGTACGTGGGTTGTAATGGAGAAACCTATGTATACACAACCAAAATGGAATGGTATTAATATAGGTATTTTGAATCTTTGTTTGAGTATGAAATTGTATTGTGAATCTTTGTTCAAGTATGAAATGGTTTGATATAGGTATTGTGAATATTTGTTTAAGTATGAAATGGTATTGTGAATCTTTGTTTAAGTATGAAATGGGTTGATATATGAGCTAAACCCCTCGTCCATTGGATTTAGTACTAATCCACATTAAATCTAAATTAAGGCCGATATAATGCAAGCATGGAGACTATATGAAGGAGGAAATAGTGAGCAGATGATTTATCAATCAATAATTGAAACACGCGATAAGCAACAAGCGTTGAGATGAATTTATGTTGGTCTTTTGTGTACACAAGCTGACTCATCACTTCGTTCACCAATGTATACAGTTACTGTGATTCTTTCAAGTGATTCTGTGACAACGTTATCAGATCCCACAAAGCCAATTTTTTTAGCGGTGAGTTATGTTACCTCAAACACCCAGTCCACCAGTTTTGGCTCTGGGTTGCCACATGCTTTTGCAACAATATTATCCCCTTCATCAATCACTGAATTGGTACCCAGGTAATTGCTAATTCAACATTACCATAATTTCTTTTTACCAAATGTGATACATAATTCCATGTTGTAAGATTAAGTTATGTGTTGAAGCGAAAAGGAGGATAAATGTAATTCCGGTATGAACTCGGAACCCGATCCAAACCTGTATAAATGTTTATATAACAATACTATTTTCAATAGAACTTTATTTAGTTGTGGTTCAATAGAAAAATATTATTTTCAAGTGACCTAATGCAATGTGGCTCAATAGAACAATACTATTTTCAAGTGACCTAATGCAACTAGTACCTTTATAACCCATTCAAAGTAATGGTTTGAAATGTGTATGCACGGAACCTAGAAGAAACTGAGAAATATAGATTACTTTCAATGAAGCATGAGTTGAATAAAAGTTGAGGACAATAGATTGTGTACTCTATACATATATGTTGATGCCAAGTAGTTCACATAATCATTGTATTGTGAACTGACCTCCTTCTATGTTACCATGTTCATACAAGATGGAAAATTGATGATATAAGTGTAATGTACTTAACCCAAAAAATTCATAGAAATTACATAACTTGTAGTGCAAAACCAAAGAACAAAAGAGAAAATAGATAAACCAGGATAAATATCTCTTGGTAATAAAAAATAGAGCGTTATATTCACTTGCCTCTTCAAGAGGTAAACCTTCTGGAGAATATCTCCATCTACAATAACAATTCTTAACAAAATATAATATAACCTTCTACTCAATATATAGCTACCCTGTTGGAAATTGTGTTGTCATTGATGTCAAAGAATGTCATTAATATCACACACAGGGGGAGACTGACTGTTGTTAATGATAGGGGGAGACCATGCATTGTGTTAATAAGTCCCTGCAAATGACAACTTCAAGGATCGAACTAGATAGAGGAAACATCTAGACTATTACTGCATATATACTCTGTGTGAATGAAGGAAAGATGAATAAAATGAACAGATAGGAGGAGACTCTGAGAATTGAACCGGTCAAAGGAAACAAAGAACATCACTATGCACTATTAAGATTCTTTGAAATATTGAAATTGGTAGTGAACAAGTCTGCAACAATCGAACATCGAGATGAAGGAGATCAGAAAAGTGATAAAGATCGTTGTTGAACTATTTTCCCTATGAATAAAGAGAGAGAAAGGAGAGCGAAGAAGTTCCAAAGCCTTGAAATAGCTAAGTGTTAAATTGGACCATTACCATGAAGTAAAACCTGTGTTTTAGTCGGAGGAAATTAGAGTTGTTGATTCGACACAACGAAGAAATCTAGATCGTGGATGTTCATTTTAAGAATGTCATAAGGTTAGGTTATCGAAGTGTTGGAGTGAGAGGTTGTAATGAAACTTTGATGGGATAAAATTGGAGTCAATATGATTCAATGGATCAATCAGAGAATGATCTCGACAAACGAGAGTCGTTGGATATTGTAAGGTACAAGGTTGGAACCTTAACCATTGTGTAGATGTCAACATCAGAGTAAATATTAATCGTTGATGAGTTACTGTAATGACCATTAGATCATCAGAGTGTTTGAGTGAAAGGTTGCACAATGAATCTGATGGGAGAATCTTTCAGTTAATAGAAACCATTGATATAATGCAGGCCTGGAGAACTGAAAATCGTGGCCATTGGCGACATGTTGAGTTGATGGAGTGATCAGGTGCAAGGAAAATTGTTGATCTATCGGAGAGTGGTATTGGTAGAGCCCAGACCGTTGATAAGAGTGAGAGCCATTATATTGGGTCAAGATACTTGAGAATGGATTCTGACGACGAGAAGGTCTGAGGACTATACATCTATCGTAGGATCCACCTCAATCGTTGGATATATAACGATATGTTTCTATGAAGGAGAGTGATGACAGGGTGACGTATTATGACATCTAGGTGGATAGAGTGACAAGGATGCTAACGTGGAAGCCAGAGTGTCCCACGAATAAAACATGTCAACTTTTGATTGTGCTAAGTGAAAGTGGGCCCCAATTGAACATGGAGACCTTTAGGTCATTGTATCAAATATCATCCATTGAAGATGGTGTAGCAAGTAAGATATTCGTCGTTCATCAGAGAAGAAATGGTCAGAGTGGAATATGAGTGGAGGTACTATGACGACAAGGAAATCCGAGCATGAATGTGAGTCATTGATTCTAGACTTCGAGGATCATTAGATCCATTACAGTATGATCCATCGAAGTGGAAGCACCTCGATGTTGATGATATTCGAGGAGTGATTTGGACCATAGGTCAATGAAAAAGGACATGCAATATCAACCGTATATCTATTGTGGACCCCACCTAACCATCCCATGAACATGTTAAAGGACGAAAGATAACCATTGTGCATGTTGAAGGAGCGGGACAATCAAATCCATTGATTTTCAACTACGAGGACCATTGGATCTGTCAGAGTACGTGTCATCGGAGAGACTATGGTCAAAGTGGAGTTGATGAACATACAATTTCCAAGGAAGAGGACTTCGAGAGCCAATGGTAGACATTGATCAAAGATCAAATGATTGTTGAGTAACGAGTCCATGTTGTGTGTTTTGGTTGGCAAAGAAAAGATCATTGGTCATGATCTATCCAAGTAAAGATTGAACTGGTGTTGTGCGTCAAGGTCATGTTGAGTGTTTCTACACCCCGATTGTACTGATATGAAATAGATCATATCAACAAACAAGATTAAATATGGACCAGATCTAACAGTGGATGAGTGTTGAGGTCCCAGGGTCCAATAGGCCCGGTGGTCCCAATGAACATGCTCACAAATAAATGATGTAAATTGAATGGAAATCCAAATTCGAAGGGGGTTGAGTGCTAAGGGAGTATAGTTGAATATTAAGGTCCCAGGGGCCTGTTAGCCCAATGGTCCCAATATCAAGGAGATCAGATCAATGGTCGAGAATTAATCCAAGGGAAGATCAGACAACTACTAAGCATCAAGTTAGTGTTGAGTGTCTTGGTACACCGATGGTACCGATGAAAATGATTGCAAATTGACAATGGAAATTCAATGGAAACCTAGATCAGATATTGGTTGAGTGTTGAGGACTAGAGAACACATTGTGTACAACAAAATAAGATTAAGACTAGTTTTTGGTAAAGATCTTTGAAGCGTGATTTGAGGAAGAAGTAAAGGGAGTTAGGGTTGACCCCCTGGATTTATTTTCGTGGAAAACTCTATGAGAGTGTGAAGTCTATAAATCACACTACCAAAATTAGATTCAGAGGTGATTTGGAGAAAGACAACTATGAGGTTATAAAGGGGGAGGTAGAGTGAGGTGAATATGAACAAGTGAGTGATTATGAGATAAAAGATTACAGAATGAAGGGAGACCATGAAGAGTAATGATTCTATGTTTGAGAAGATCTAAAGAAGCTTTGATGACTATGTGAACTCAAATATATATATGCGAGGACTGCATTGAAAGGAATATATATAATGACGCCAGGATTGTATTGAAAGGAAGATGCATAATAGATGCATGATGTATGAAGAGTGAAGAGTGAAGGACGTGGAAGCACAAGTGTGAAGAGAATAGGCTCTGAGGCTCTTAAGAGAATGGAAGAGACAAAGATTTGAATGTCTAAGGGTGGAAATGTGGAACTCAGGAGAGGATTGGATTTCTTATTGTAAGTTGGTGCTTACATTGAAGGTTGGTGCTTTCTTTATCAACAAGTGGTTGCTTACAATGCAGGTTGGTTCCTACAGTTCTACAAGTTAGTGTGTGTATCAAGGATTGGTGTCCTTGGAATATTGGTGTCTGCAATTATTAAGTGGGTACTTGCAGTGCAGGTTGGTGCCTTCATTTCTACAAGTTGGTGCTTGTAGCAAGGATTGGTGTCCTTTTTAGATTGGTGTCTGCAATTAGAAAGCGGGTGCTTGCAGTGTAGGCCAATGCCTGCAGTTCTACAAGTCTATGCTTGTAGCAAGGATTGGTTTCCTTCATAGATTGGTGTCTGTAATTAGCAAGTGGGTGCTTGTTATGATAGGTTGGTGCTTGTAGTATTACAAGTTGGTTCTTACAATAGAGATGGGTGTCCTTCATAGGTTGGAGCATGATACTATAACACTTGAATTATAATAGAAATGTTTTTGTGGTTTTCTCCCTATTAAGGGTTTACATGTTACATCTTGTGTATTGTGTTTATATTATGATGGTGAATGTCTTGTTTTATTTCTGGTTAATGTTGCATACTAATTTGCAATGTTAATAATTGGGATAAAGTGAAAACAATTGATAGATAATGATTCACCCCCATCTCATTATCTCTGTGTCTTCCAACATACCCATAGAGGATATGAACTATGTTCCCAATTATAATGAGGGCCTAGTTTCTAATTTTATACTTATTAATAAGGAGAACCCTTTTTACAATGAATGACTATTAACTAATTATTTAGTGGGTGTTATTCAAGGAATGTTGCCTCTTACATTAATAAAGTATCCTAAGTAATGACGTTAGGGTAGGACCCTAACATGCCCTCCCACTTTAAAAGTAGCGTTGTCCCCAAGGATGAAGGTGAGCAAATTGTTGTAGAATTGTTGTCTGTTCCCATGTGGCATCTTCTAGTTGCAGATATATTTCCACTAGATAAATACTTACATGATCATGCACTAGTGCAATTTATTCTCTCTAGTATCCAATACTACTTCTGGCTAAATCCAAATGGAACCTTCTTCATGAATTTCTGTTAGTTTGGTCTGCACTTTGCAATTCAATGTCACAACCTTTTTCAAACGAGACACATGAAAGACTAGATGAATGTTGGAGTGGGCTAGGAGAGATAACTTATAGGCCACCTACCTAATGCATTGTAAGATCTGATAGAGACCATAGAACTTGGGAGATATCTTTTGAGGGACTTTATCTTTGAGTGATGTTTATTTATAAGGATCTAGGTGAAGAAACACTTGACCCCCTTAGGAAAAATGATGCTCTAATATATGTTGATCAATTTGTTTCTTCATTCGATTTTGTACCATAACCAATTTGTTAACGAGGATATGAATAATGGCTTCTTTGGTGTGAAGTGTTCTATATACTACATGAACCTTGGAGGTTCTTGTTACATAGGATGCCACTAATAGGGGTTTTTCCCATAAATAAATTCAAACAATGTAATTTTGGTAGCACCATGATAAGTGGTATTGTACCACCATTCGACAAGGGGAATCCATTTTCCCATTGGTGCAACTTTTAAAAAGAAAAAAATCTCAAATATGTTTCTAAGAACTTGTTGATTGCTTATGTTTGGCCATTAGTTTGAGGATCATATGCACTTCTCATATTCATCTATGTACCTTTAAGTTTAAATAGCTTAGGCTACCAAAATTTGTTGGTGAATGTGGGGTTCCAATCCGAGACAATGGAAGTAGGCATAGCATGAATCTTAAATATCTTATCCATGAAGACCTGGGAAAATGAGGAAGGAATGGAAGGATGAGATAAGGCACAAAAATCAATAGCTTTTGAAAGATGGTCTACAACCACCACGATGATTGATTTGTTACCAACTTTTGGGAAGCCAACCATGAAATCCATTCAGATGTCTATCCATATATTTGTTGGGATTTGTAGTGGTTGCAGTGCATCTGGTATCTTCACTATCTCTCCCTTATTTATTTGGAAATTGTTCTACGATGCTACGAAATCCTAGATATCTATTTACATGTCATCCCAAAAGAATGATTGCTTATTTATTTCATATGTTTTATGGAAACTAGAGTGACCTACTATTGGTGATGAATGTAGCTCCTCTAAGATTCATTGTTTTATAGACAAATATTTTTCCAGAACAATGTTCCCTTTATAACGCAATGCATCTTGTTTCCATGCATAACCTTTAGGTGGTGGGTTGGTATCTACTTCAATCGTTTGGATGAGCTTCCTTAAAGTACTATTTTCCAGCCATTCCATGTAGGATTCTTCGATCCATCCTAAACTTGGTAATGATAAGGAAAGGAGTAATCCATACTCCTCAAATTGTTTGGATAAAGCACCAACCACAACATTTTCTTTACCCTTCTTCTATATGATCTCATAATCATACCCCAACATATTGGTGACCCACTTGTGTTGCTTTGGTGAATACAATAGTTTTTTGAGAAATTATTTCAGACTATGATGGTTGTTATTGATCTGAAAATGCCTCCCTATGATATAAGGGTGCCAAGTCTCCACTACATGAAGGATAAAAATCATTTCCTCCTCATATGTGGATTTTCCCAAATTAAAGTTTCACAACTACTTACTGGTGAATTCCAAGGGGCTTCCTTATTGCATCTAGATTTCTCTGAGACCTTTTCCTAAGGAATCACATTCCAAAACAAAAGACTTAGAAATTAGGAACTGCAAATACTAGAGTACTACACACGAAATCCTTTAAAGAAGCAAAGGCCCGTGTTTCTATCTCATTCCAGAAAAAGGAATTCTTTTTAAGGAGTGAAGTTAGGGGAGCTACAATTTTACCATAATTCTTCACAAATTTTCCATAGTATCATGTAAGTCCTAATAATCCATGCAATATCTTCAATGTTTTAGGACAAGGTCAATATTGTATATCTGCCACTTTCTTAGGATTGAATGTTACTCCATCCTTGTTGAACTTATGATTATACTGAGAGGAGGGGGGGTGAATCAGTATAAGGTAGTTTTTACTTTACTTAAATATTTATAAATCATTCATTAGCTAAGAAACAATAATCACATATAAACTCAAATTGCAATGCACAAAATTTAACATGGAAACCCAATCAGGAGAAAACCATAAAACTTATATTTATAAATGTCAGTAGGAACCAACATACTATTACAAAGATTGTAGGCAACAACATACTGGAGACACCAATATCCTCAATTGAGCACCAACTTAGCAATATGTAGGCATTGCCTTACTGAAGACACCAGTCTCCTCAACTGAGCACCAACTCAGCAACACCTATAGGTACCAACCTATTGTTACAATATTTGCAAGAACCAACCTACTAGAGGCACCAATCCCCTCACCTGAGAACCAACTCAAAACGATGTGTGTAGACACTAATCCAAGATCTTCATACAAAGAGTAATTTTGACTTCACATGCATGCTTCATATCATATGAAAACCTTAAAACCCTAGTCACATGTAGCCTTCATGCTATAGCAAGCCTCATAGCATGATTCCAATAATTGATCGCATAATGCAGCATCACAACCTCATAAAAATTCACATTGAAGCATCACAACCTCAAAACAACACACATCGAAACATCATAGACATTCATTCATAACTAACCTTAAGAACAAGATAATCCCAAGAAGACTCCTCTTGCACACCTTTAGACTCCCAAAAGAAACCCCAACTACATTAGTTCACATCATATCACTTCTACACACCTCATAACTGATCTCTTGCTTGATTGCACTCAAAATTCACACATTTGTCATGTATTTATAGTAATTATATTCCCACTTTCAGGGCCGGCCTCTAAGGACTGGCTAAGCTGACCTAAATTTTATGGCTAGGTTATCAGATGGAAAAATTCATATCTCCTCATTCCTAAGGAGTTAGAGGGAATGGAATATACCATTGTAAAAGTATTGGAATAAGATTTCCAACCACATAACCTATGATCCCATTTGAGCTAGTTATATCAGGTAAAAATTCATTAAAATATAGGGTATACAAATCGAGCATCAAAAATCCAAAAACAATATTTCCAACAATCTCTATCTTGCAATATTTATCTTGGACATCTGTAATATCCCCCTATCTTTGACATAATGAAAAAAATATGTCCTACAATCCTGACTTACAATGTGACCCAAATATTCAACCTCAAGAGCCCCAAAATCATATTTGTAGCACTTCATGAACAATTGGTTGTCCCTCAAGAGTTGCGAGGACTAATCAACATTATATATGTATGATTCCCATGCTTTAATGTAGATTAATATATCATTGAATAAGACCAACACAAAATTTCATATGAAGGGTTTGAAAATCTTGTTCATGAGGCTTTGAAAAGTGGATGGAGCATTACAAAGACTAAAAGGAATCACTAGAAATTCGTAATGACCTTCGTTTGTCTTGAAGGATATCTTAGGGATGTCTACATTTTTCATCCTAATTTGGTGGTATCCTAACATAGATCAATATTAGTGAAAAACTTGGCTCCATGAAGTTCATCTAGGAGATCAATATCAATAACTAGGATAGGAAATTTGTCCTTGATTGTCAAATTATTGAGAGCCCTAAAATTAGGACACATGTGTCAATTTGCTCCCTTCTTTAACACCATGAATATTGGTGATGAGTAAGGGTTTGCACTAGGATGTATGACCCTTTCCTCCAATAGTTCTTGAACGACATTTTCTATTTCATTGTTTTGTACTAAAGGTTTTTGATAAGGATGTACATTTGGTGGTTGACTTCCTAGAATTAGGGGAATACAATGGTCATCATCTTGATGAGAAGGGGGTAAACGCTTTGGTGTCTCAAAGACATGGTGGTGTTTTTCAAGGACCAATTGCAACTTTGGGTGTATTTCTTTTGTCATAATTTCCATAACATGTATGCCATTAAATTGGGAAATAATGCTAGAGTATATTTTCTCTAATAACTTCTCCACATGATGGGAGATGATTATTTTAGGATGGCCTTCATGAATCCATCGAAGGGAATACACACGAACCTCTTTAGTGAAACTCATATATAGTTCCTTGTACGTATAGATAATTTCTCAAAGTTTGACATAAATCACATGACTGAGCTTGCTTGGAATAACTTGGTAAGTCTCCCCCAATAGTGACTATCTCGCATAAAACATGCATGGATAACTTTAACAAACTGACTCTAGGAAATGTATCCCACATATGATTTCTTTTGTCATTTCCATCATTTCAAATGTAGATACAAGACCCCCACCCTAAGTTTAATCATGTCATCAACAATACCCTAGAGGGAAAAGTAATGTCCCATCTAGGTGAGCCATCTTGACAGGTCATAACCATCAAACTTGTTCAATCCCGCCTTCAAACATAGGTGCCATATGTTATTATCGATTGGTTTATGGTTGTGAGGATATGAAGAGGCTTGTTGGTGACTAAATAGTCACGAGTCAAAAGTTTCTTCCTAGAGTGGCTCAATGTGTTGTGCATTCCATGGTTCTTCTTTTAGTATGCCTCAAGCTATCAGAGGCACCGGCTTCTCTTTCAATATTTTTTCAATCTATAAAACTTTGTAAATGTGTTGAACCTGCATAGAATAGATCTAGTTAGAAAATACCACACACATTTGCAAAGAGAATTTGAGAAAGAAGAAGCAAGAGAGAAAGAATGGAAGAATTCTCATTAAACGTAATGAATAATGAATAATTTACACATTATATACTCTGTATAACTCAACCAATCTGCACTGGAGGTGAAGCCAATGCACCATAGTTGTGGTCTATAGTGATCTGGACACACACCTGCAGTTACGAGAGTGCACTTCCACCTATTCTAGTCTCTCGGGAAGCTACGAGAGTGAACTGTCACCTAGCTGAGTTAAGTAATCTACCAGTCTTCAATTAACTGACTAAAACATAATGAAGTGCGGAGGAGATCAGGGAATCATGGGTAATGCACTAGTATGGTGATGATCCCAAGGAAAATGAGCATTATTTGGTGATGATCCCAATGTTGCATGGTGACAAAACCAATGCAACATCTAGACTCCACTCAACTAATCAAACTAAAGTGAAAACTGAAGAGAATATTCTCCTAGAGAAATATTCTCCCTAAACTTTAGGAGATTGGATAAAGACTAATAAACATAGGAAAAACCTTAGTAAAAATAAATCCTAGGTGTGTGTGAAGTAACTCAAACACCCCTCCTGAACATCACTATGGTGAAAATAAAGAATGGGTCCCGGCAATGAGGCCATGTTAGGTAC
>SNQJ01S0119125.1:2023-27401 GCA_010110895.2 Picea sitchensis
ATTATTTTTTTTAATTTATTTAATTAAAAAATTTGATTTTTAATTAACTGAATCTTTTATGGAAACTAACTCAATCTTACATTTGAGAATTTTTTTTAAACTTTTATTTAATTTTTGAAATCAGTTTTTTGGTCTATGTCTCACCTAAATGTTCAACGGAGACCTAACCACATGAATATTTTATAGAAACCTGATTTTGATTAAATTTGAAAATTCATTTTTTTATTTAAAACTAATCTAAATTTTCAATTTAAAATTAATTAATTTTTTTATTATTTATTTTGTTTTAAAATAAATATTTATAATTTAATTTTTTATTTATATTTTTGTCTTTTCAAAAAACATTATTTTTTAATTTATTTAATTAAAATTTTGAATTTTAATAATTAAATTTAATATTTTTTTAAAAAACTTTAATTTAATTTTTAAAAATAATCTTTTTAATTTGTATCTCATCTAAATTTTCAACTTAAAACTAATTAACTCAATATTTTATGGAAACTAAATGTTTTTTAACATTTGTATTTAAATTTTAAAATTCTTTTTTTTAATTTAAAATAAATCTAAATTTTTGATTTAAAATTAATTTTAATTAGCTGAATATTTTATCAAAACTAACTATTTTTTCACATTTATATTTAAATTTTAAAATTCATTTTTTCTTATTTAAAACTAACCTAAATTTTTAATTTAAAATTAATTTTAATTGGAATTATCATTGAACTTATCTTATTTTACTAATTTAATAATAATAATTGTAAAAGCTATTAAACTTAACTAACAAATAACAACAATGCATTTCATACCATGATATTCCTAGTAAGCATGAACTAGTGTTTGAGACAAGTAGAGTGATATTTTCAAAAAGTCTTAACAAAAAAAAATGATGTATAAAGAATTTTATAAAACATATATAATTGGCATTAATTGACTAGCAAAGAGAAACAATGAATTTTATACGATGATATACTTCATAAGCATGAACGAGTGTTTGAGAGAGAATACACTGGTATTTTCAAAAAGTGAAGGGAAAAAATATGATTTTGATGTATAAAGAATTATATAAAATATATGTAATTGGTATTATTTAATTAGAAAAGAGCTATAGTGCATTTCATATTATGATATTTTTTATAAGCATGAAAGAATGTTTAGAGGTATGTACAAGTTAATCATGGTTTCTCATGAAGTGTTAGTGAAAATTTAAACATGGAAAAACAACAATATGTTAAATTCTAGGGATTATTCAAGGTACTTTTACAATGAAATTGAATATGGTGTAAAAAGATGAAATGTAGAAAATTGACTTAGCTTTCATAATATAAACCTTGTATTCATAGAAATTGTGAATAACTATGTGAAATTTGATTTTTTCTAATAGTGGTATGTTATTTTAAGGGCATAGTAAGTTACACTAAGCATAGTAAGTTCATCATTATTGTTGATAGTGGAAGCACCCATAATTTTATTCATCGCCGCATTGCCCAAGAAATTAATTTCTATATCCATGCTGTGAATAAATTTCAAATCATGATTGCCAATGGTGGGTCCATGAAATGTGGAGGGCGTTGTGAAAATGGGCATCTCCAAATTGGTGTGTACCACATGAAATCTCATATGTTTGCTATCTACATGGGCGGTTGTGACATTGTGTTGGGTGCAGAATGGCTAAGTACTTTGGGTCCCATTCTCATAGATTTTAAGGAATTAACTATGCAATTTGACCAGGAGGGCCAACAATATAATTTCCAAGGCATCATCACCGGTTCCACGAAGATCATGAGTTCCCATCGCATGGAAAAGCTGCTCAAAAAATGTCATTCTAGTATTATTTCCCAACTCCATGCCATACAAGCCACTTAGACACCCTATTTTTTGCAGGACCTCCAATCCATCATCTCTAGACATAAAGTGGTTTTTTCCACTCTCTAGGGACTCCCTCCTTCCCGTGGTGTTCATGATCATTCCATTCCCCTTGTCCCAGGAAGCCTTCCTCCCAATATTCGTCCCTATTGTCATCCCTTTGCCCAAAAAAATGAAATTGAGAAAATTGCTCAAGAATTCCTCAACGCAGGTGCTATCCACCCTAGTACGAGCCCCTACTCTTCTCCTGTGGTCATGGTCCTTAAGAAAGAAGGTTCTTGGTTGATGTGTCCTGACTTCCGTGCCCTCAAAAAAATCATCATTAAAGACAAATTTTCCATTCCTGTCATTGATGACCTTTTGGATGAATTGAGTGGCACTCAGTTCTTTACTAAACTTAATCTTCATTTTGGCTACCACCAAATCCATATGAATTACGTAGACATTCCTAAGACTACATTTAGAACTCATGAGGGCCACTATGAGTTTTTGGTCATGCCCTTTGGCTTGTGTAGTGCTCCTTCCACTTTCTAATGCCTCATGAATAATGTCTTCCATCCTTTTCTCTGTCATTTTGTCTTAGTTTTCTTTGATGATATCCTCATCTATAGTAAAACCTAGACAACCCATCTTTCTCATGTGGATCAAATTCTCCATCTACTCTCTCAGCACCAACTTTTCCTCAAACAATCTGAATGTTATTTTGGCACCTAAGAAGTCGAGTGCTAGGATCATCATGTTGTCAAGGCCTGTGTCAGGGTGGATCCTAAAAGTATTGAATCTATGCAAGATTGGCCTCACCCAAAGACTCTCAAAAGCTTGTGTGGATTTATAGTTTTAACAGGTTATTATTGCAAGTTTGTTAAGAATTATGGAAATATTGTGACACCTCTCACTACTCTTCTTAAAAATAATTATTTCACTTGGAATCTAGTAGTTGCTTAGGATTTTCAAACGTTGAATATGGCCATGTGCACCACTCCAGTCCCGACCCTTCCTAATTTTACAAAGACCTTTTTCCTGGAATGTGATGCTTCCGGGAAAGGAATTGCCGTAGTACTTATGCAAGAGGGTCAACCTTTGGCCTTTACCAACAAACAACTGCCAGAGAAAGATTTGGGCAAATCAATCTATGAAAAGGAAATGTTGGCTATTATGCATGTCGTGGATCTTTGACACCCTTATCTATTGGGGAAATGCTTCCAAATTAAGAAAAATCATCAAAGCCTCAAGTATTTTCTAGAACAATGCCTTTCCTCCTCAGAGAAACAAAAATGGGTGACTAAGCTCAGTGGATATGATTATGAGATTATTTACAAAAAATGAAAAGACAATGTGGTTGTTGCTGCACTTTCCATAAAATATAAAGATGAAGGGTCCATTTTTTCTCTCTCCTTCATTGTACCAGATTGGATCCAAGATGTTCGCCAAGAATGGCTACATGATCCCAAAAGTTCGCATCTGATACAACAATTGCAGGCCAATTCTCTAGTATCTCGAGGATACTCTTGACTCCATGATGAGCTTCATGTTGATGGGTCTTAAATCCCTTGACTCAACAGTAGGAACCAAACCTGCCACCAAGGCCCAATTAGACTCTCTAGCGTTTAAGATGGAATGGTTCTCCAGATATTGCGATCCAACCAATTTATCGATGGGATTTGTGTTTTCTTGTGAAGGTTATTCCTTCAGTTAGGATTGTTCATTTCTATATTTTCTCTTGGGTGGGACTAGTTTGAGAGATGCAAGCAGGTATAAACCAACTTGACAAATAACATGATTGATTTTTAACTACTGGGAAGAGGCTGAGCTTGGGATAACTCGCTTCTTAAACATGTAGATGATGATTCTATGCCAAAGGGCCTAGCACTAATACATTAACCAAATGAGCATCCAATTACCATCTGAGAAAACTAATTAAAAAAAAGAAAGCACATATGTAATCAAGATCATGGTAAGCAAAATAATTCATCTACCATAACACTCATCACATAACAACACAACGACTTATCTTCATAATTAAAGAAAATAACATCAAAACATTGCACCAGATAACTTGAAAACAAAATTATTTTCTCTTACTCATTTACTACGTCATTCATGGAACAGGATAGGAAGTAGTTCTTCTCCAAGTCCAATCACATACATCTGATCAAAATAGCTTGTCTCTGGTCCAGAAGGACTTCTCAATTCATAGCAGCCTTAAAATAATTCTTAAAAACCAAAAAGAAAGAGTTCTTACAACAACCATCGACCCCTTGTTCATTGGTCGATGTTTCTATTTATAATATAAAGTTTAACTATAATTAATGCCTAAATATAGTTCGATCCAAACAAAAATCACCACGTGATCATCCAACAATTTCTTTAACAGTCCACCCGAGATGTCTCTTGAAAAGGGTGACTTCTTTCATATTTAGATCAACTCATAAACATATCTTCACAGGTTTGAGCCCATGGGAATCTATGTTGTTGCATCGGGGCAACATATATTCCTCTGATATCCATTGCATGCACTTGATACTTTACTAAACTGGAGTTAAACTATCGTAGCATGGCTTGAGCTCTGATTTGGTTTTCCGTGAATTGTTGCACTTGCCCTGGCCTTGCATCGGTTACCTTTGCACACTCTTCAACCCATAGTGATTCATGTTCGTCATGTATCTTGAACACGTTGCTCAGGTTGATAAATTCATCTGGAGTGTCGAACTCGTGGAAACCGACATCCTTCATCACTGTATTAATTTTANCCCCAGTGTTTTTGGCATTGTCCCATTTCTCTTGGATTTATTGGTTCGGGTCACCGCATATCTTGGCCTAATACTCAATGGATTTCTTCATGTGGTCGAGACTACTTTTGCCTACCAGCCGAATGCCATGTCTTTCCTTTTCTCGACCCCGCTAGACTGCCTCAATATATTCGAGTCTCTCTACCACTTGTTGTTCCTTTTCATGCCATCACTCCACCTCCTTGCACATCACGAGTGCCATGAGAGTGTCCTCTTGGAACTCGACTACGTTTGTGGTTAGCAGGTGCCTTTATTTCTTGAACTCATTGTACACTCAGCTGAACTCACTTTTTAGATACACAGAGGTCTGTGTAGTGCTCTTGTAGTACTTGGCCAGATGGAGCAAGTTTTCATCCCTCGTAGATCTATCCCGGGTGGCATTAGAGAGGGATTTTCCCACTCTAATCAGTTCAGACGTACGAGCGTCTCTTGTGTTGATTAAGTTCTCCTCAGTAGTAACTAAGATGGAGTGATCCAATGTGATCCTTCTCTTCTTTGCAGTCCTTTGAATGATGTCCTTTCTCTTTTGATAATAGGAGATCGCATAGATGTCTGCTACCTCATCTACCAGCTCTGGTATCTATTAATTGTACCATGTGAGGTTGTTTCCCAGGCTTCCAGCAGTGTATATTTTTTCAAGAGTGGACTCTCGAACTTCCTCGCTTTGCCTTGTAGATCCGGCCTCTACTTGTCACTCGTCGAGGGTTTGAATACTAGCTAGAATAGAGGTGTCAGGTATAGACTCGTTGCTTACATGCTTGTTGGCCGCAGAACTGTCGATTTCCTTTTGCAGAGAATCTTTATTTGTCTCCCTGAGATCGAGTTCATCACTCGGATTCGCCTCAGTTTCCAATTTATCAGAGTCTTTCGTGTCGAGGTTGCTTTCGGCTTCTGCTTCCTTTTGCGAGACCTCCTTGTCTTGAATTTGAACTTCAGGCTCAGGGGAAGGGGTTTTCTCGGGGTCTTCCTCCTCTTGGACATGCACTGGGGAGCCGTGAGATGGCTCAAGACTCTCGTCGTCACTGTATACTTGTATAAGTTTTCTCAGCGGATTAGGCGCTTGTGTTTCTATCGACACTTAGACTGTCTATGGAGGAATTCTTTCACCTTCCAAGGAGTTGACCGACGTCGTTGGGGATCCAGGGTTACTTGATCCGTTGGTGTTATCGAGATTTAAGTAACCGGGGCCACTTGGCTCCATCGGGACACTTTGGATGGTAGTTGAAATCGCAGGTCTTATGATAAGGTACGGATCATCTTGCATTCACTTCATTAACAATTGACTTTGTTGGTATAAGAGTTCTGCCATCCCCGATGTTGCTTGAACTTCAGAGGAATCCCTAATTTTTATCGAGGATTCATGATGAACTCCTGTAGCCTCAATGTCTCCTTGGGGATTAGTTATTCCTTCATCCACTTCATATGCTACTGCTCCTTGACGGGTCTAGCCAATGTCTTGACTTGTCTTCTCCAAAAACATTGCATGCTCTTCGTAGCTCATAGCTTTAAACTTGGTTCCTCGAGGATCAACTTTCTTGGATGCCACCTCATTCCAGTCTTGAGCATTCTCAGTGAAAATTTCATCTTCGAACCGGTCATGGGCATAGGGCTAACAGGATGATACATGCGACGCATGCTGTAGGACTAGTCCCTTGGGATCGTGTTTGCGGAATCGACCAGTTTGGAACCGAAATTCTAATTGACCTAGCCCAAGTTGCTTAGCATGCACACTGTATTTGGCCATGCAGAAGACAATATGAAACCCATACGGTATGAAAGCCCATTTCTTGTCTTTTACTAAAGTTACATTGTATCCTTGCGGGATGGTTTGATAACAATTCTCCCCTAACACTAGTCAGTTGGGAACGTAAATGGGTAATAAGTGGGGTGCCCCTTTGGCGTCGAAAACCCTAATGTAGGTTTCTTGCTCATCTAAATACCAGTGAACAATTTTTTCTATAACTTTCTTTGCTTTATCTGACAGCCTAGGGCACTCTTTCTTGAATATCAAGAAATAAATGCGTGTAGTAAACTGATCACAGATAACGACATAGGGATTTTTGTACTTGTTTTCCCATAATATTTTGAAGTATACATGGACCACAAGCTCCAAAGAGTGCCAATTCAGGTTCATCCTAGCAAAAGTGTTCCTGGTGCAGATGACGTCCAGTAGATATGAGGCCATGTAGAAGGCAGGGGTATCTCCCTCCTTCGACACCTAAGCCTGTCTTATGAAGTTGCTTAGCTGTTTGGAGATGATGGCACCCCAATTGAAGACGGTGCCTAAAATGGCGACTATAAAAGCCAGAGGCATCCAAGCCTTTGAAAACTGAGAGTAGTCTTTCTCCCCATGCAACCTGCAGAGCAAAGCCATGAGATATATGTATGGTTCCCTGAGATTGGTTGTTGGGTACCAACCAATAGTCTTGTTCGTGAATTTTTTGTCTTCCCTCCACCAAGACGCCATGATTTTCCTAGTATCGTGTGACGCATAGAAACTTAGGACAAAATCGGTGCTCAGTTTTAGCTCAGAATCCCTGAGCTTGTAGTAATTTTGAACCTCTGATGGAAGGAAGATCCCAATGTATTCACCGTTATCATCATTAATCAAACATTTTTGTGCATCAGCGTGGTCAATAAGCCACTTTAGGAGCTCAATGCAAGGAAATACCAGAGACCGGCTTGCCACCATGTGCAGATAAGCCTTGAAAATATTTGTGAGGACCTCGTCATCGAGCTTCCTTGTAAAAGGGTCATTGTGAGGGGTATATTAGAGGGGTTCTTCCTTCTTTATTTTCTTGAATACTTCTTCCCAACAAGGAAATGTTGTCTTGGCTCCAATACTTGCCTTTGTGTCACGGAAAGCTAGCGTTGGGACAAAGGCCTCCTTGGTGATCGTCTTAATGATGGGCACCGGCTTGGAAGCGAACTCAAATTGCCTTACAACTGCTGGGGAGGATCCCTCTCCTACTTCTGATTCTTGCAGTTTTGGGGCTCTCGGTGATTTCCTAATGGAGGGCTTCTTCGGAGGCATTGTCCCTGTAATTAAAAATTCTCTTTAAACATGTACGCAGAGTAGCATTGGGTGAGGACATATAAAAAATGGAATGTAAGAACACCATTAGCGGATACATACATGTAATTCTTGCTAAGACAATTATCTAATACCACTGAACTTTGGACATTTCCTCTAGACTGTTAACTTCTCTCTTTTGTTTGTTTTGAATTTCTTGTTGCGTGGAATAGGATCACACACATTGACTCGAACAAGATATAACTGGAGAGGTACTAGCAGTCATATCAATTAGTAAATACGAGTAATGAATGTAGATTCAAAATAAACTACTATCGCATTTCTACAGATAAATCTTAACTGGTCGACGACGGACGCGAGGAGGAATATGCATTGTATCGACAAGTTTTAACGGTTCCTTTTGATTTGTGCACGAATTAGTAACTAATGCGTGATCTATGAATTAACTAATAGCTTTGAATGTGGCGTACCTGACACATTTAGGGGTTAAACATCTCTTCACGTCACATCACTCTGACGTATAGATCGAGGATTAGCTACTATCAGAGTGTATATTTATATTGCTATCCTCTAGATAAAACTTCTGACTCCGATGATATCAGGGTTGGTGATCGGGGAAATTTCAGGTACGCAACTTCTCGGTGTGTCTTCATATTCAGGAGCTTTCGTCGTCAAAAATGTTTCCGGCATCGGTGGTCGGTGGCATCACTCCTCTTTTTGCGCGACTCTCACTATTATACTTTTCTGTCGAAACTGAATGGATCGATCTTCGGCAAAATCCTTCCCGAGGCTGTTCGTAGGAAATAAACACTTTCATCGATCGATACCGATGAAGGTCGACACTTGGCTACTTCAACTTCCTACATGATATTCACAACTTTAATTTACGTCAATGCTGAATTTCTCGAGCGATTCGAGAAAAATTCTGGGTCGCCGATTCCTTGAGTAGTAATTAAGTCTCTTTAAGAGTTAAGATGACTCTTTGTTGTATGTTCAGATAAAATTTAATCAATTCAAACATGAAACATAAAAGATAAGTGAAGGTATTGGTTTCATACTGAAGTGAAAATAGTCAATGAAAAAGATCGAGTGGTACCCAAAAAAGTAAATGGTCACCGACTTCTTAGGGTGTGTTGAGTACTCAAAAAATGGTCATTCACTGGGTGGACGCATAATCTATGTTCCTCTTTCATTTCCCTTGAGGTATTATTGAACCAAAAAGTAGATATCTCTGACACTTCTTTTATTCGTATTAATCGAGGTTATTATTATTATTTTTTATTATTATTTTTTATTTATTAGAAGTATTGTTTTAGGGCTTGGGCATTTACTGGGAGGGCATCAGGTTCTCCCCTCAAATTTTTGAACTGATAAGTACTTGCCCCAATCTTCTCAGCCACTTGGAAATGCCCAAGCCATAGGCTCTGAAACTTGGAATGTTTCCCTTTTGGTTCATTTTCCCTATCCCACTTCAGGACTAAGTCTCCTACCTCAAAGATATTTTCTTTAGCCTTATGCTTATCGAACCATCTTTTCACTACCTATTGATGAGCTAAGAACTTAGACTTATCCTTTTCTCTCTCTTCTTCCAGCATGAGCAGAGTATCGATTCTTTGTTGCATGGCTGTTGAAGGTTCCTCGTTGGAATCTTGGGCCAATTGAAGAGATGGCAGATAGATCCCGCTTGGGAGGATGGCTTCTTGCCCGTAGACCAAAAAGTATGGGGAATTTCCTATGGCTTGTTTGGGTGTAAACCTATCGGCCCATAGGGCATTATGAAGTTGATTATTCCAATTTCTTTGGTTATCTGTAACCATCTTCTTTAAAATCCTTACCAGGTTTTTATTAGTTGATTCTGCCACACCATTTCCCCGAGGGTAGTAATTTGTGGAGTACTTGATTATGACACCTTTGTTCAGAAAAAACTTTGTCAATAGGGTAGAAGAGAAGTAAGTTGCATTATCAAAGACCAGAACAGAGGGAACACCAAACCTTGTGATCAACTGTTGTTCTATAAATTGGATTACTACCTTCTCGTTTACATGAGTCAAAGGGATTGCCTCCACCCATTTTGTGAAATAGTCAGTGGCGGTAAGAATGTGCTTGTGAAATTTTGAAGATCTAGGCATAATTTATCCTATGATATCCAATCCCCATTTCTCAAAAGGCCTTGATACAATCACATGCTGAAGTGGGACTGCTACCCTTTTCTCATTTCCAGCGTTTATTTGACAAGTCTTACAGTTTCTAATGTAAGTATGAGCGTCTTTGAACAATGTGGGCCAATAATAACCGACTCTCAGAATTTTATGAGCGGTGGTGTTTCCCGCAAAATGTCCTCTAGCAGGGCCATCATGGAGTTCTTTTAACACTTTGTCGGAATCTTCACGTTCAAGACATCTCAACAATACCCCGTCATAGTTGATTCGAAAGAGCACCGAATTTATAAGGCGATATTGTGCAGACTTTAATATGAGTGCTCTCCTCTCCTTGGGGCTGAGGTTTTCGGGACAATTCCCATGATTTAGAAGATAAGATAAATCCTCGTACTAGGAGTCTTGTCCTGGGGAAATGTATGCTACTTCACCACACCATAGTGCTATTTCATTTTCCCATTCAAAATATTCATCTACTTGATCTTGGGCTTCGGCTATGAGCTTTCACAAACCTTTCCCTTTTACTAGCTTGGCAGGTTTTATATCTAGATCAAATTCCTAGACTACTTCCATCCAGTTTCCTCTTCTTTCTCCCATTTCTTGTTGGGAAAACAAGGATCAGACTGCAGGGTGTGGCACAATCACCTTAGTGTGATTCTTGAGAATGTAAGACCTGAAATGATTTACTACCTTATAGACCACATAGGCTTTCTTGTCTATGGCAGGATAATTGAGCTCAACTCCTTGAAGATTGGTACTCATAAATGACACTGGGGCTTTGTTGTTGTCATCATCCTTTTGAGTCAAAACCGCAGCTAGCAATTGGTCGGAGGCAAAAGTATAAAGGTTAAAGTCTCTATCGAAATCAAGACTTCGCAACACCGGGGTCCGGGATATGGCAGCTTTGATGTTGTTGAAATCATCTTTTCGTTCATCATCCCACTCAAATTCGACATCCTTGTGAATCGTATTTTGTAAGGGTTTGATGATTTCAACGAAGTCGGGGGTGAACTTCCTGACAAAATTGATTTTCTCGAAAAATGACTGCATAGCCTTCTTCTTATGGGGTAGCGGAAGTTGAGCTATGGCCTTAATATTTTTGGGGTCTATGCGAATCCCTGCTTGAGATATAATGTTACCTAACAACTTACTTTCCTCGACACTAAAGATAGTTTTCTTGGGGTTCAGAGATATACCGTATTTCTAACACCTTTCAAAAATCTGAGTTAAGTGTTGGATGTGTTCTTCTCTATTCTTCGAATACACTGTTACATCATCTAAATATACTACCACACACCTATTGATAAGTACCTAAAAGGCCACATCCATGGCCCTTTGGAAGGTTCTCCTGTTTTGATTAGCCCGAAAGGCATGCACTTATAAGCGAAGGTTCCCCATTTGGTTCGGAAAGTGGTTTTCAAACAGTCTTCCTCTGAAACCAACACTTGATTGTAGCTTGAGAAACCATCTAGTGGAGAAAAGATATCTGAGCCCGACATGGTTTTCAAGAGTTGCTCCATCGGTGGGACTAGATAATTGTCCTTTTCTGAATCTCTGTTGAGGTTCCAAAAATCTATGCATAGTCGGATTTGTCCCGATTTTTTCCTTACCAGAACAAGATTTTCCACCCAAGTGGAATGCATAACCTAGAAAATTATCTTCGCATCTAGAAGCTTCCTTAATTCTTTATATATGAGAGGTTCTAGGGACGGGTGATCCTTTCAGATCTTTTGCTGAAAAGGTTTCACTTCGAGTTTCAACAGGATGGTGTGTTGAATAATGTGGGTATCAAATGTTTTTAAATCCTTATAGGACCATGTGAAAAAATCCTAGTATTGTCTGAATAATTTGAGGTAGGATTTCCTCTCTTCCTTAGATATAGTTTTACCGAGATTTGCATGCTTTGGGTTCTCTGGGATCCCAAGATTTACAGTTTCATGGAGGGGACAAGAGCTACTAGTCTTTGCATTTTTGGGTCCTTTGAATCATTCCTTTAGATCAAATAGATTCTCTAGATTAGCTATCCCCTTCGATATTGTGTGGGATTTTGATATATCCATATGTTGATCTGCCCGAGGATCAGTTTCTTTTGAATTCTCTTGGAACTCTTCATCGTCAATAGCGAGATCTTCGAAATTGTCTTCGTTGGTTAAGAAGCTTATGATCTGTTCATCTCCCTCAAAGAATTTCCAACTAGAAATGTTATTAGGTACCAACGACCTGTAGAGAAACTCTACAGTGAATCGGGAGGTTTCATAATCTTCTAAAGGCGACAGTCTAGAAGAAGCTATGGCTAAGGAGTCAGCAAGGATATTCTTTTCTCTGGGAATTGTAGTGATATTGAAAGCCTCAAAGCGTTTTATTAGTCTATGCACCTCCTGCTAGTAGTTCTTAAGATGAGGTGAATTGCAGTGTATAGCATTTCTCACTTGTCTAATAATTATTTCAGAGTCTCCGAAAACATTCAGTTCCTTGACATCCAGATCTATGGCTTTCTTTATCCCTTGTACTAGAGCTTCATACTTGACAGTATTGTTGGTACACTCAAATTCTAGTCTACAAGACAAGAAATGGTGTTTACCCTTTTGATCGATGAGGATGCACCCTACTCCTGACCCTTCTTGTGATTTGGATCCATCAAAATAGAGGGTCCAAATTTGCGAACGAAAATCACTCCTTTCTCTCCTATCACCAGTGTTTTGTTCTCCGATCTTTTATTTCACAAATCCTAACGTGGGGTTTTGACAGAAGAGAGAATATTCTATCAGCATCAGGGATTCCTCTTGAAAAATTATTTCATAGTTTTGAGTAAGAGGGACATTGGACAAGAGAGGAGAAAAGTTCCCGAAGTGAGAATTGCAGGAATAATTTCCCGATATGGGGAAATCGGTAGAGGTTGGTTCGTCTGGGGTTTCTAGATCAGTGACCGTATGCTTCAAATATCTCTCCCTATCGATTCTGATCATGTTCTTGTATCCCTTCAACAGTAGCTAAAGGTGTGCCCAGTCTGTACTGAAATATATGTTTATCTTTTCAGACCAATCTCGACTCAACAATAACCCATATGCCTCACGGATATCCACCATAATGATGTCAATCACCTGCATGAAATTAGGATGTGTCATTATCCTGATCATCACATCTTTGAGTTCTCCCATGACCTTGACCTAGGCTCTATCCATTTGTATGACATGCTTATTACTTTTGAGAGGGACAACACCCAATTTATTACAAACGGCCAAGGGAATCACGTTAGAAGATGCCCCAGAATATAACAAACAATTGTGAAGATTCTTATTGAAAACTTCAAACATTAAAAGGAAAGGTGGTACAAAAGGCCTCTCCTTCCTACCTTTTGAGTAGGTATTTATGGTTGGCTTGCTTTCCAGATCTATTGAGGATATATTCTTTGTATGGCCATTGTCTATGGTCGGGTCTTCTACCAAGCTCAGAGCTTGCAACAAAAAGTCTTTCTGCTGAGGAATCCTACATATGGAAATAACTAATATATTAGCTTTTATCTTTATCAAATATTAGACTACATTGTAATCTAGTTTTGGGTATTCCTTGGTATGGATGCTTATAATCTTTCTACCAGGAGAGAAAGGTATTTTGGGTGATCAGGAGTTAACTTACTTTGCGAGGCCCGGGTGTTGTCGGTATCTTTTGAGCTGGATTGACCTTTACTACGTGTTTGTATTATCGAAACTTCTATGGGTTGTTCTTGAAAATCAAACAAATCATCCAAAGGCATGATCACGTTAGGATCCCATATCATCATGGATGTGTTTTGCGGTGGGTCAACTTCTTCCTGATCAGATATATTCATGGTCGAACTGCTTGACTACTCGGTCAGGGAGACTTCGTCTAGAAAATTATTGGCCATTAAATTCATGGCGTGGACCCATTGAGGGCATTCTCTTCCAGAGTGGTTCTCCTGGTGATAAGTAAGAAATAATCAGATGCAACATTCCCTAGGTCAATGTTTAAGTTGGTTGGGGGGGATCAATTGCTTTGAAAGGCTAGTTTCTTTTAAAGAAAGGCTTATAGGGTTTTTTGCCTTGGTTTCCCTCCCCTGTGCTCCTTTTCATGTCTATAATCTCATTTGATAGTTTCTTGACCATGCACTGCATATCTTCTATATCTCCATTACCTTTATCGATAGTTCATTCAACCGGTTTCCCCAACGGTCTAGTCAGAAGGAGTCCTCTCCTAGGAGTGGGGTGGATTTATTTTTTCACTAGAGAGGACTGGCCTTCTTTACATCCTTTCATCTGGAATTCTATCATCTTGGCCTCTTCAAAATGTTCCGCAAGGGTTTTCTTGGTGGCTCTTTTTACGAACATGGAAATAGAGGACGAAAGTGCATTGGCATAAACCTCGATTTGCAACTCTTGAGTTGGTTTCATTGTAGGCCCCAGTTTGTTTAAGATGGTCGTGAATATTTGATTGAAATATTTGACTCTCTCTTTTGGGGTCATGGTGGTTGTGAAAAACTCAGCCATCAGGGCTCCTGTAGTAGTCTCTTCCGCAAATTTATCTAGAAAATCCTTTTGGAACTTAGTCCATCTGGTTATAGATCCCACTGGCAAATTAAAATTCCACGTGGAAGCTAAATTTTCAAACGTTTAGGGAAAAATTCTATAGACTATGTCTTCATGTTGAACATTCATAAGCCTGATCGCAAGTATGAATTTCTTGATATGATCTTTAGGTAAACCTGAAGTTTCAAGATTGTACTTGGGGAGCATCTTTTTTGGGTGCCGGGGAAGATTATGTGCTTGTCCAGGGACGACCATGGTGTCTCTGGCCAACCAACATTGGTTGTCTTGAAGTGGAACTTTTCGTTCCTCCTCATGACTATTTTTGCCTTCCATATCTTCGGAGTCAGAGTCGATCTCTTATTCTTTCAAAAATTCGTTAGGCTCGGGGATGTCGTCGGCTAGCGTCTTGGGCATTAGATCAAGAGGTTCTTTGATTTCAATGATCACGAAATCTATTAAGTCTTCAACGGAGTGTACGAAAAATTCGTCGGGAGTGCTAACCATTGGTATGCTTTGTTGTTTTCTCTGAGGGAGGATGGGAGTTAAGGAAAATGCGCTGATTTGTCGGGCATAGGCTTTAGTGATTCTCCTGAATTGATTCACTTCCTTGTGAGGGAGGGCATAAGGTATTTCAGGGTGAAAAGGTTCTTCCTCAGGCTAGGGTGAGTTACCCGCTTTGGGAGTACTCAATAAATGTTGGCTATCTGTTGGATGACTAGCCATGCATGTGGACCATTACGAATCTATAGGTTGTTCGAAATGTTATATAACTTATATATTCAGCCATTCATTCTCAGTCCCTCCTTCTAGCACCAATTATGTTGATGGGTCTTAAATCCCTTGACTCAATAGTAGGAACCAAACCCACCACTGAGGCCTAATTAGACTCTAGATCGTTTAATATGGAATGGTTCTCCAGATCTTGCGATCCGACCAATTTATCGATGGGCTTTGTATTTTATTGTGAAGGTTCTTCCTTCAGTTAGGACTGTTCACTTCTGTATTTTCTCTTGGGTGGGACTGGTTTGAGAGATGCAAGACGGTATAAACCAACTTGACAAATAACAGGATTGATTTTTAACTACTGGGAAGAGGTTGAGCTTGGGATAACCTTTTGCTCAAACATGCAGATGGTGATTTTATGCCAAAGAGCCTAGTACTAATACATTAACCAAATGAGAATCCAATTACCATCTGAGAAAACTAATTAATAGAAATAAAACATATATGTAATCAAGATCATGGTAAGAAAAATAATTCATCTACCATAACACTCATCACATAACAACACAATGACTTATCTTCATCATTAAAGAAAACAACATCAAAACTGCACCAGATAACTTGAAAACATAATTAATTGCTCTTACTCATTTACTGCATCATTCATGGAACAGGATAAGAAGTAGTTCTTCTCCAAGTCCAATCACATACATCTGATGAAAATAACTTGTCTCTAGTCCAGAAGGACTTCTCACTTCATAGCAACCTTAAAATAATTCTTAACAACCAAAAATAAAGAGTTCTTACAACAACCATCGACCCCTTGTTCACTGGTCGATGTTTCTATTTATAATATAAAGATTAACTATAATTAACGGCTAAATATAGTTTGAGCCAAACAAAAATCTCCATGTGGCGTGATCATCCAACAATCTCTTTAATAGTCCACTCGAGATGTCTCTTGAAAAGGGTGACTTCTTTCATATTCAAACCAGCTGATAAATAGATCTTCACAGGATTGAGCCCATGGGAATCTGTGTTGTTCCATCGGGGGAACATATATTCCTATGATATCCATTGCATGCACTCGGTACTTTACTAAACTGGAGTTCAGTTGTCATAGCATGGCTCGAGCTCTGATAGGGTGTTCCACGAATTGTTGCACTTGCCCTGGCCTTGCATCGGTTACCTTTGTGCACTCTTCAACCCACAATGAGTTTTGTTCGACATGTATCTTGAACACATCGCTCAGGTTGATAAATTCATCTGGAGTGTCGAACTCGAGGAGACCAACATCCTTCATCACTTTATTAATTTTACCCCAATGTTTCTGGCACTTGGCCCATTACTCTTGGATTTATCGGTGCGGGTCCCGAGACATCTTGGCCTAGTACTTGGAAGATCTCTTCATGCGGTCGAGACTACTTTTGCCTACTAGCAGAATGCCATGTCTTTCCTTTTCTCGGCCCTATTGGACTGCCTCAATATATTCGAGTCTCTCTACTACTTGTTGTGCCTTTTCATGCCATCTCTCCACCTCCTTGCACGTCATGAGTGCCATGAGAGTGTTCTCTTGGAACTTGACTACGTTCACGGTTAACAGGTGCCTTTCTTTATTTAACTCATTGTACACTCCGTTGAACTCACTTTTCAGATACACAATGGTCTGTGTAGCGCTTGTGTAGTACTCGGCTAGATGGTGTAAGTGTTCGAGCTCCTTTAGGGTGGCGTCTAATTCCTTTTAATCCTCCTGTCTCTATCCTGGGAGACATCAGAGAGGGATTTTCCCACACCAATTAGTTTAGACATACAAGTGTCTGTTGTGTTGATTAAGTTGTCCTCAGTAGTAACTAATATGGAGTGATACAATGTGATCCTTCTCTTCTTTGTAGTCCTTTGAACGATGGCCTTTCTCTTTTGATCATAGGAGATCACATAGATGTCTTCTACCTCATCTACCGGCTCTGGTATCTGTTGATCACCCCATTTGAGGTTGTTTCCCAGGCTTCCAGTGGTGTATATTTGTTCAAGAGTGGACTCTCGAACTTCCTCGCTTTGCCTTATAGATCCGACCTCTACTTGTCGCTTGTTGGGGGTTTGAATATTAGGTAGAATAGAGGTGTCGGGTATAGAATCATTTCTTACTTTCTTGTTGGCCATAGAACTACCAATTTCCTTTTACGGAGTTTGTTTATTTGTCTCCCCAGGTTCGATTTCGTCACTCGGATCCACCTCAGTTTCCAATTTATCAGAGTCGTTCATGTCGAGGCTTCTTTCAACTTCTTCTTCCTTCTGCGATACCTCCTTGTCTTGAACTTGAACTTCGGGCTCAGGGGAAGGGGATCTCTTGGGGTCTTCCTCCTCTTGGACATGCACCAGGGAGCCGTGAGATGTCTTAGGACTCTCAGCGTCAAAGTATACTTGTATAAATTTGCTCAGGGGATTAGGCTCTTGTGTTTCTATCGACACTCGACCTGTCTTTGGAGGAATTATTTCGCCTTCCGGGGAATTGACAGACACCATTGGGGATCCAGGGTTACTTTATCCATTGATGTTATCGTGATTTAAGGAACCAGGGCCACTTGGCTCCGTCGGTACACTTTGTATGGTAGTTGAATTTGCAGGTCTTATGATAAGGTATGGATCATCCTACATTCGCTTCATTAGCAGCTGACTGTGTTGGTAAAAGAGTTCTTCCATCCTAGGTGTCGCTTCAACTTCAGGGGAATCCCTAATTTGTATTAGGGATTCCTGATGAACTCCCGCAACTTCAATGTCTCCCTGGGGATCACTTATTCCTTCATCCAATTCATATGCTACTACTCCTTGACTGTTCTAGCCAATTTCTTGAGATGTCTACTCCAAAAACGTTGCCTGCTCTTCGTAGCTCATATCTTTAAACTTGGTTCCTTGAGGTTCAACTTTCCTTGATGCCACCTCATTCAAGACTTGAGCATTATCAGTGAAAATTTCATCTTCGAACCGGTCATGGGCATAGGGCCAACAAGATGATACCTGCTACACGTGTTGTAGGACCAATCCCTTGGGATCGTGTTTGTGAAATCAGCCAGTTTGGAACTGAAATTCTAAATTACCTAGACCAAGTTGCTTAGCATGCACGGTGTCTTTGACCATGTAGAAGCCAATATGAAACCCATATGGTATGAAAGCCCGCTCCTTGTATTTTACTAAAGTTGCATTGTATCCTTGCAGGATGGTTTGATAACAAATCTCCCCTAACACTAGTCGGTCAGGAACGTAAATTTGTAATAATTGGGGTGCCCCTATGGCGTTGAAAGCCCTGATGTAGGTTTCTCTCCCATCTAAATACTAATGACCAATTTTTTCTATAACCTTCTTTGGTTTATCTGACAGCCTAGGGCACTCTTTCCTGAATAGAAATAAATAAATGCATGCAATAAACTGATCAAAGATAATGGAATAGGACTTTTTGTACCTGTTTTCCCATAATATGTTGAAGTATACATGGACCATGAGCTTCGAAGAGTGCCAATTCAGGTTCATCCCATCAAAATCGTTCTTGGTGCAGATGACATCCAGTAGATACAGGGCCATGTAGAAGGTGGGGGTATCTCCCTCCTTCGGCACCTGAGCCTGTCTTATGCAGGTGCTCATCCATTTGGAGATGATGGCACCCCAATTGAAGGCGGTGCCTAAAATGGCGACTGTAAAATATAGAGGCATCCAAGCCTCTGAAAATCGGGAGTAGTCTTTCTCCCCATGCAAACTATAGAGAAGAGCCATGAGATATATGTATGGTTCCCTGAGATTGGTTGTTGGGTACCAGCCAACATTCTGGTTCATGAATTGTTTGTCTTCCCTCCACCAAGATGCCATGATTGTGTTGGTATCGTGTGACTCATAGAAACTCAAGACGATATCAATGCTCATTTTTAGCATAGAATCCCTGAGCTTGTAGTAACTTTGAACCTTTGATGGTAATAAGATCCCAAGGCATTCGCCATTATCATCGCTAATCAATCATTTTTGTCCATTAGCGTGGTCAATAAGCCACTTCAGGAGCTCAATGCAAGGAAAGACCGGAGACTGTCTTGCCACAATGTGCAGATAATACTTGCGAATATTAGGGAGGACCTTTTCATCGAGCTTCCTTGTATCAGAGTCATTGTGCGGGGTATATTCAAGGGGTTCTTCCTTCTTGATTTTCTTGAATATTTCTTCCCAATGAAGAAATGATGTCTTGGCTTCAATACTTTCCTCTGTGTCTCTGAAAGCTGGGGGTGGGACAAAGGCCTCCTTGGTGATCGTCTTAATGACATGCACTGTCTTGGAAGAGAACTCTAATTGTCTTAGAACTACTGGGGATGAGCCCTCTCCTACTTCTGATTCTTGCAGTTTTGGGGCTCTCGGTGATTTCGTGGTGGAGGGATTCTTCGGAGGCATTGTCCCTGTAATTAAAAATTCCCTTTAAACATGTATGCAGAGTACCATTGGGTGAGGACATATAAAAAATGGAATGTAAGAACACCATTAGTGGATACATACCTGTAATGCTTGCTAAGACAATTGTCTAATACTCATTTAACTTTGGACGTTTCCTCTGGCCTGTTAACTTCGCTCTTCTGTTTGTTTTGAATTTCTTTCTACACGGAATAGGATCATACACAATGACTCGAACAGGATATAACTGGAGAGGTACTACCTATCATATCAATTAGTAAATACGAGTAATGAATGCAGATTCAAAATAAACTACTATGATATTTCTGCACATAAATCTTAATTGGTCGATGGTAGAGGCGAGGAGGAATATGCATTGTATCGGCGGGTTTTAATGGTTCCTTTTGATTCATGCACAAATTAGTAAGTAATACATGATCTATGAATTAACTAATAGCTTTGAATGTGGCATACCTGACACAGTTAGGGGTTAAACATATCCTCACGTCACATCACTTCGGTGTATATAGTGGGGATCGACTTCTATTAGAGTGTATATTTATATTTCTATCCTCTTGATAAAACTTCCGACACCGATGATATCGGGGTTGCTGATATGGGAAATTTCAGGTACCTAGATTCTCAACGTGTCTTCATCTTCATGAGATTTCTTCATCGAAAATGTTTCGGACGTTGGCGGTCGGCGGTGTCGCTCCTGTTTTTTCGCAATGCTCACTATTATACTTTTCTGTCGAAACTGAATGGATCGGTCTTCGGAAAAATCCTTCCCGAGGTTGTTCGTAAGAAAGAAACTCTTTCATCAGCTGACGCCGATGAAGGTCAGCACTCGGCTACTTCGACTTCCTACATGATATTTTCCACTTTAACTTACGATGATGCCGAATATCTCAAGCGAGTCAGGGAAAATTCTGGGTCACTGATTCCTTGAGTAGTAATTAAGTCTCTTTCAGAGTTAAGATGATTCTTTGTTGTATGTTCAGATAAACTTTAATCAATTCAAACATGAAACATAAAAGATAAGTGAAGGTATCGGTTTCATACTGAAGTGAAAACACTCAATGCAAAAGATCGAGTGGTACCCAAAAAAGTAAATGGTCACCGACTTTTTAGGGTGTGTTGAGTAATCAACACTTCGATACAAAGGTCTTTTGTATTTAAGTAAATAGTCAAAACTTAAATCCACGGTACTTTCTGAGCTTCATGCTACACCCACCACTCGACACTTTGGGTTTACCAAAATCTATGACCGAGTCAAACATTCTTTTTTCTGGGATGGTATGAAACAGGACGTTCGCAATTTTGTGGTTGAATGTGATGTTTGTCAATGCAACAAGGGAGAAACAATCAAATCTCCTAGCACAATACAACCGCTTCCGATTCCACCTGCTATTTGGAGGGATATCTTTATGGATTTTATTGTAGGCTTACCTAAATAGGGAAATAAATCAATCATCATGGTGGTAGTTGATCATGTTTCCAAGTATGCTCATTTATTTTCTCTTCAACAACCATTTACAACATCCACTGTGGCTCAAATTTTCATGGATCAAGTCTTCAATATTCATGGCATCCCTCATTCTATTATTTATAATCATGACCCAACTTTCACCAGCAATTTTTGGCAAGAATTGTTCAAGCTACAAGGCACCCAATTTCATCTCAGCACCTCTTTATCATCCCCACACTGATGGTCAAACTGAAGTCATCAACAAGTTTTTGGAAACATATTTGAGGTGTTTTGCATCAGAAAAGAAAAATAAGTGGGTTCAATGGTTACCACTAGTTGAATGGTGGTACAACACTTCTTACCATACAACTACCCGCATGACTCCTTTTGAAGTGGTATATGGACAAAATTCACCTTTAGTTCTCTCATACTTGCCAGGTGTCTCGAAGGTCCAGGCGGCTGACCAAATGATTACAGTTGAAAAGGCTATTCTCTATACCCTCAAAGAAAATTTGGTCATGGCCCAGTATTTCATGAAGCAAAAAGAAGATCAAGGTCACTCTAAACATCAATTTGTAGAAGGATATTCGGTGTTTCTTCGACTGCAACCTTACAAGAAAAATTCCCTCAAAACTGACCATTGTCAAAAACTGGCACCCAAATTTTATGGTCCTTATACCGTTCTCAAGCATGTGGGATAGGTGCCTTATCGGTTAGCTTTTCCCAACGATTCTAAGCTCCATCCTATTTTGAATGTTTCCTTCTTAAAGAAGGTGATTGGAACTAAGTGCCAAACTCAAACCAACCTTCCCAAGTTAGATGAAGAAGGCTCCATTTGGCTAGAGGCACAAGCAGTTTTGGACCAGCGTGAGTGTCATCTGCGTCAATGAACCATCAAGGAAGTGTTAGTCTAGTGGAAATATACAACTCCAACAGATGCCACTTGGAAACCAACTACCATTCTACATCAATTTCCTCATCTCAAGCCTTGAGGACAAGGTTATTTTTAAGGGGGAGTACATGTTAGGGGCCTAACCCCTCATGTAGGTAGAATAATATATTTCCATGTAATAAAGAAAAAATATTAATAAGGCCTAGCAATAAGGAAGACTAAGTCAATTGTAAGAAGACCTTATAGAAGATTGCTTCTAGAAGGATCTTCCTCTCTTTTGATAGACATATTTAGTATAAATAGGAGTCGAGGGTATGAGAAGTATTGTCTTCGATATTACTGTAATAGAGATATTCTCTGTTGTAGGTTTCCCCCTCAAAGAGGCAAGTGAACATCGCTCTCAGTAATAAAAGTTCTCTTTTTGGTGTTACTCTGGTATTATTTTGGTATTATTGTGGTGTTTTTCTGGTTATATCATTGTTTATCTTCCATTTCTAGCTAATTATTTATGTTTTGCATAATAATTTATATCTGGAATATTACAAATTTGGTGGTGCTAGCTCAAACATCCCACGGAGTTATGGGAAAAGCTATGGAAAATCAAATATGCTTCGAGCACTAGTGAGGACCTCCTCATCACACTCAATGACCTGATTCAAGGATCCAACATCTGGAACACATCCTGGAGGGACAAGCCTCTTATATAGAAACATGGGTTGTGGGAGATACGCAGTGCAAAGAAGTCTCTATTCTGGCAGGACTCTTTGCAACAACTATCGCCACTGTACTCAATAGAATAGCTCAGCCCCCTTCATCAACAAATGAAATCAAGGGACACATTTCATGTAAAGGATATTTGGAAGGAAAACTTTATGCAACACCCCTGGAGTATGTGGAAGACCCAACCCCATGAACTAAGCATATCGGAAGGAATCAATACAGAAGCCTAGAGGGACTATGAAAATGAACAAAAGATATGCATCAATGATGATCCAAACATCCTCAGGTGGGGTCACTCTCCAACAGGTAACTTCTCAGTCGAGGAGGCTTATCATCTCCATGAAAACTATCACATGCAACCAAAAGAGCACATATGGGGAAAAATATGGAACCCAAAACTATGGCTGAAAGTATCCCTATTTCTATGGCTAATTGTTCAAAACTGCATTCTCACTTGGGATAACCTCAGTAAATGAGGATTTTTTGGACCTTCGATATGTCTCCTCTGCCGACAACATGAAGATACAATGGAGCACATCTTAAATCAATGTTCCCATAGTGAATTCATTTGGGACATGGCATCTAAGATAATGTGTCGCTATAATAGGAGCATAGCCAACATTATAAGAACTATAGGAAATTGGGGCTCCATTAGCTATCAAAACCCAATCCTATATCGCATATGGAAATTTCTACCAGACGTCATAGTCTAGAAAATATGTAAAGAGAGAAACAAAATATTTTTTCACTCTACCTCCTCCCCTCCCCACTCTACCTGGGAAAAGATCCTCAACCTTGTTCAGGAAAAAATCGAAGTTGAGCAATGGACTCAAGATGATTTGAAATGAAATCCCCCTGAAAGGCACATCTTCTTGGCCTGACAGTTAAACCTCTTTGGGCGTCCCCAATAGGACTTCACTCGTCCAGCCAATATTGCATGTATTCTAACCTCCTAGTCCCGTCCCCCTCCGGGCTTTGTCAAACTAAACTTCGATGGCTCCTCAAAGGGTAACCCAAAGCCAGTGGGTTTTGGATTTGTACTTCGAGACAGTGAGGGGAGAATTCAACATATCACAATAGGGTGCTTGGGTTTCAACACAAATAATGCAGCGAAACTTTGGAGCCTCCTTAAGGGGATCAAATTGGCAGTTAGTCACAATATATTTCATTTCATAGTGGAAGGGGACTCCCAGGTAATCATCTATCTTATCTCTAAAATCGTTCATGGCTCACACCCCTCAAAAATTTCCCCAATATGGAGACTATTGGGACTGTTGGAAGACTTCAGGTCCCTCCTTCAACCCCATCTCACCTTAATCCCCTCACATGTGAAAAGAGAAACCAATAAGATTGTAGATTTCCTAGCCAACAAGGGTGTAGACTCAAAAGAGGAGATGATCCAATTAGATGCTCGAATCTCCCCACCCCCTTAGTTACTTATTAGATGTTTGGATATAGCTCGAAGAGAGTGTCCCCCCCCAGATGGGGTGCCACATAGCTTAGGATATTCCACGTAGCTCACATGCGGGAAACGCTATTAATATGGATGGTTTCCACCCTAAGCCTCATTCTTGGATGGGGGACGGACTTAAATGTGCTTAGGGGATGGAGGGACAAATCCCTCATGTAGGATTAATGGCATCGTCAATGTCCCATGACAGGGGGATGATGACATGTACGGGAGCAGGTTGCACAGTCTCATCAACTTCTTGGATAATCCTCCAGGTTGCATATGGCATGCTTCATTTCATTCCTTTGTTTCCTTGGAGCTCTTCTCTGCTCAACTATCAGGATCTGTTCACCCTCATTTTCAGTTTTCTTTGGCCTCCTAGTTCTGTCATGCCTTGTGAGTAAGGGAAACCGAGGAGGGGTCCCTCTTGGTACTGTTACATAGAAGGGCATAGATGCCTTTGTGAATTAGCAAGGGATTTCTCGACAGCTTTGATTCATAGAAACAAGGAGTCGGAGACACCTCCAATGGCATATGTGGAGGAGGAAATATCAGAGGAACCAATTATGGTTCCACTAGAATCTCTCATCTACATGGTCCCAGACCCCCAGGATTGACCCAACACCAGTCTTATAGCAACTGACATAGAGGCAACACTGGAGGGGGCTACTTGCATCATCCAAGAGGAAATCCCCTAGAATGACCACCCGATTGAACCTCATTTGTCCACTTAAGACATGGGATGAGACTCGAATTCACACGAATTTCTTGCACTGAAGCCCTTGGAGCTCATCTTCAATATGAGGAGATACATGATGGATCAACTCCACCGGAACACTCTCCTTAGTAGAATAATTGACATGTTGTTCGACACCTTCTCAAGTGCGTCAGTTAAGCAGAGATGCCTGACGTATGCTCAACCTCTTTCCTTCGCTCCTCATGGTGACAATCCTCATGGTGACACTCCGGATGGGAGTTTCCAGTGTTCTAAAATTCCATCTAATGTCTAAAGTTTCTAAGTCCTCAACACTCCATCTGCAAGGCAATGGGATTTTTGACACCACAATCTAGATTTCCTGTTTCATTGCTTAGTTTTTTTGTTCAGTTTGTATGATCATTTTTGTGATTCATGTCTAGATAGCACTTTCATAGCACTTAGCTTCCACATGCTCTAGTTTCCCACTATTTCGTGGAGTAATTGGTGGCTCCTACTTTTAGCTACAAGAACAAAAGGACACCACATGTTTTGGTTTCCACTAGTTTGGCGGAACAGGTGGCAAGCCTGTGAAACTCATCAGTTTTGTATACTAACAAATG
>SNQJ01S0119125.1:34896-50247 GCA_010110895.2 Picea sitchensis
AGGGGTTTATGTATATGGATATGTACTTGTATACATACAAAAGTGATTTTCCTCACATTATAGATTTTCATTCATTAAATCTTCTATCTCATAGACAATTTACGAAACAAATATCTATCTATCAAGTTTGTATTTTTAGTAATATTTAGGCAAGTTATCTACTCGATAACCCATTATTCGTTTATTATCTTTTTAAATAAAATCCACTCTCTTTAGGAGAGATGAAAGTGATTGTGATCTCGCGGATCAATTTTACCGAAGGACATTCTTGCCACCCTTTAGGTATAAATGAGTACTTTCTTCTTTGTACTCTATCATTGTGTTATGTTTTTTCATATATTAATATTAAGGTCGAACATAACACTAAAGATGTTATTTTGTTTTAGGGTTGACACCTAGATCTTTCCAAAAAAAGACTTAGTTGGTTGCTTGAGCTCGATAAAATCACGATAATCATAATCCTCTTAATCTTACTCATATTATATGATTACCTTTACCACTATTCTTAAGTTAAATAATAAAATTTTATACTTCTAAAGTTGATTAAAACTACACTGTTCTCACATCAAGTCTATGGAACACCATTCACAGTTTTTTTTTTATACATTCTTGTAAAACTTCGTTAAAAATGTTGTTTTTTCATATAATCTTGTAAAAAATCATTAAGGTTTTGTTTTTTTATATAATCTTGAATAATACTATTATGTTATGTGTGAGTTGAATATTCTAATCTTACAGACACAAGAACCAAATTGTGATTTGATTTAATCCAAAATGTCTAGCTTTAGATTTAAGTATTAGAACTAGTCCTATAATGAATATTAGATATCATCAAATTGATAATAAAGCACAATCCTCCTACCAAAAAAGTCAAGTTAGTATTACAACCATATGATGCATGACTCATACATGCAAAATTTGGACTCATTTATATGGCTCAAAACAATATTCATACAGTCATTTGCAAGATAATAAGTCACATACATCACAAGTAAACGTGTATTAATGGAGAAAGTAAGAATTGAAAAGGTGGCTAGAAAAATAAAATATAAATATCTTTGGACTAAACCAAAATTCAAAACTACAAAAGCATGTGATCCAATTAAGTAATCAATGTAAGAACAACAAATGAGTAATTTTTTTTCATTTTAGTTAATTAGATGAGTCTACATAAAATGTAAATTAGAAAGGAGGGCCAAAACATAGACATAATTCATCAAAACATATAATAATTTTAGGAAACATGTTCAAGGAATAACAAACTAGTTTCAAAAGTAAAGTTGAAAATTCTCTCCACTAGCTCCAATTAGTATTATATACTTGGAGAGAAAAAAAAACAAGATATATATTATACATGTTATATGAGAAATGAAGGAAACAATGAAATTCAACTGAATTTGGAGAGACAAGCAACATGAGACAAAATTATTCAATTTAGATCAATATTAATAAGATGTGGATTTCCCCTCTATTTTATAGGAAAGGATATTTTTCCCAAGCCTTCCTTTTCTTTTAGATCCAAATGCATAAAGTTTTCCTATCTCTATCAAGGAAAATGTTTGAGTGCTCCAAAATATAGAGTTTGATTGATTGATTTGGACAATCTATTCCTTCCTCTATTTCATGAATCACTAGTTCTGGCCTTAGTATGTTTGCATGTCTATGAGCCTAAAGATTAGATAAGAGAAATTGAAATCTACAAAACATTATTAGAATTAAATTTCTAGAGAAATTGCGATGGTTTAAAAAAATATACATATTTTACAAATGTAAACCCATGCCATAAATACCTATCCTTTAGTTTTCTATCCCAACTAGTGTTCGATGCTTGATTACTCCCCACATCTATAATAATATGCATCCACATTTTATCCACAACAAATGTGGCATAATGATTTGTAGTCACATGAACTTCCTTCTCCCTTACAGATGATTCCACAACATTAGGAATAATTTTACACTCTCTATTTATATGACCCAGGAAACCCTATTGATTACATCCCCATGTACATACTCATCCATATTTTTCCACAACAACATGCCATGCACTATTCAATATCATAACTATTTCTTGTTCTAAATGTTTAAATTATTCAATCATTCGAGGATACTTTTCATTTGTTCTAGACCCATGTCCAATATTTCCTCCTAGACCACACAGTGGATAGGATATATTGACCTACAGATTTCCCAATATATGCATGAAATGTTATTTTCAAATTCAAAGACGTTTCAACAAGACAAAAACAAAGTAGTTTTATAAACTCAATGGGAACATAGAATATATTTAAGTTACAAAATTTACATGGCACTGAGTTGATACCTATAAGAGATAAAAAATAATAATATCCTATTGCAATTTGTACCTATGGTACCCCTAAATTTCAAAACTATTTTTTTTTGTTTTTTTATTATTATTGTTTTTCAGCACAATGTGGAACTTTATGATCAAACTCAAGTGTTTATTGTTTTGCTACTTATTTTTTTATTAATAAAAGGGGAAGCACACATTAAGTGGTATTGTTAGAAGAGAGAGTTCATTGATCTAAAAACAAACAACCAACTGACAAAAAAAAATGGGACAAGTGGTGAAGGTTAGTTTAGTTAACTCAACTAAGACAGACAAATCTCAGGATTCTAGGGAATCCAAAGAAACATGTGTAAAAATCAAATTGATAGGCCGTCAATGAGCAAGAGGCTCGTACATGTGTCAAATACCTAAGAAAATATTATAAAGGAAAAGGAAACATAGAGAATGGGATTCCATACTGAAGAAGATGTAAAATAACTGGAAAATTACATGACACAAGAATACTCACATAAAATTTGTAGCCCTAAAACCTGCAGCAAGTCAGTTGGTTATGTTCTTGGATATAGATTCATCTTGGGGGTGACACAGTGGGCATATGTATGAGATTTGATCTATGGTTGGGAGGAACGGTCTACTTAATGTGTGTTTTCCCTAAAAAATCTTCAGGTACAGGTTTTTCTTCCATGTACAAATTTTATTATGGATAATTTATTGTTGTTCAAAGTTGCAATTTATTCATAGATTAAATGATTTATCTTTTTCTATTTATGTTATGCAACTCTTATATTAAGTATTAGGTATCAAGGAGTAAATAAATTTCTAGATTAGAATGTCAGAAGTATGGCCATATAAGAAGACTCTATATAAATTTAATTATAATCAATAGGGTTAGATTCTAAAAGAATATTGCTAATACGGTAGAGGAAATCTAGTAGATACGGTAGAGGAAAGAATATTGTCTCTCTTCTTCTAGCATGAGAAGAGTGTCGATTCTTTGTTGCATGGATGTTGAAGGTTCCTCGTTGGAATCTTGGGCCAATTAAAGAGATGGAAGATAGAGCTCGCTTGGGAGGATGGATTCTTGCCCGTAGCCCAAAAAGTATGGGGAATTTCCTATGGGTTATTTGGGTGTAACCCTATCAGCCCATAGGGCATTATGAAGTTGATTTTCCAATTTCTTTGGTTATCTATAACCGTCTTCTTTAAAATCCTTACCAGGCTTTTATTAGTTGATTCTGCTACACTGTTTCCCTGAGGGTAGTAATTTGCGGAGTACTTGATTATGACACCTTTGTTCAGAGCAAACTCTGTCAATAGGGTAGAAGAGAAGTAAGTTTCATTATCAAAGACCAGAACAGAGGGAACACCAAACCTTGTGATCAACTGTTGTTCTATAAATTGGATTACTACCTTCTCGTTTACATGAGTCAAAGGGATTGCCTCCGCCCATTTTGTGAAATAGTCGGTGGCGGTAAGAATGTACTTGTGCAATTTTGAAGAGCTAGGCATAATTTATCCTATGATATCCAATCCCCATTGCTCAAAAGGCCTCGATACAGTCACATGCTGAAGTGGGACTGCTACCCTTTTCTTATTTCCAGTGCTTATTTGACAAGTCTTACAGTTTCTAACGTAAGTATGAGCGTCTTTGAACAATGTGGGCCAGTAATAGTCGACTCTCATAATTTTATGAGCGGTGGTGTTTCCCACAAAATGTCCTCCGACGGGTCCATCACGGATTTCTTTTAACACTTTGTTGGAATCTATACGTTCAAGACATCTCAACAATACCCCGTCATATTTGATCCGAAAGAGCACCGAACTTATAAGGTGATATTGTGCATACTTTAATATGCGGACTCTCCTCTCTCTGGGGTTGAGGTTTTCGGGACAATTCCCGTGATTTAGAATATAAGATAAATCCTCGTACTAGGAGTCTCGTCCTGGGGAAATGTATGCTACTTCGCCACACCATAGTGTTATTTCATTTTCCCATTCAAAATATTCATCTACTTGATCTTGGGCTTCAGCTACGAGCTTGCACAAACCTTGCCCTTTTACTAGCTTGGCAGGTTTTATATCTAGATCAAATTCCTGGAATACTTCCATCCAGTTTCCTCTTCTTTCTCCCATTTCTTGTTGGGAAAACAACGATCAGACTGCAGGGTGTGGCACAATCACCTTAGTGTGATTCTTGAGAATGTAAGACCTGCAAATATTTACTGTGTTATAGACCGCGTAGGCTTGCTTGTCTATGGCAGAATACTTGAGCTGAGCTCCTTGAATATTGGTACTCATAAATGACATTGGGGCTCCATTGTTGTCATCATCCTTTTGAGTCAAAACCACAGCTAGCGATTGGTCGGAGGAGAAAGTATAAAGGTTAAAGTCTCTATCGAAATCAGGACTTCGCAGCACCAGGGCTCGGGATATGGTAGCTTTGATGTTGTTGAAAGAATATTTTCGTTCATCATCCCACTCAAATTTGACATCCATGTGAATCGTATTTTGTAAGGGTTTGATGATTTCGGCGAAGTCGGGGGTGCACTTCCTGACAAAATTGATTTGCTCAAAAAATGACTACATAGCCTTCTTGTTATGGGGTATAGGAAGTTGAGCTATGGCTTTAATCCTTTCGGGGTCTATGCAAATCCCTGCTTGAGATATAATGTTACCTAACAACTTACCTTCCTCGACACCAAAGATAGTTTTCTTGGGGTTCAGAGATATACCGTATTTCTGACACCTTTCAAAAATTTGAGTTAAGTGTTGGATGTGTTCTTCTCTATTCTTCGAATACACTATTACGTCAACTAAATATACTACCATACACCTATTGATAAGTCCCTAAAAGGCCACATCCATGGCCCTTTGGAAGGTTTCTCCTGTGTTGATTAGCCCGAAAGGCATGTGCTTATAAGCGAAGTTTCCCCATTTGGTTCGAAAAGTGGTTTTCAAACGGTCTTCCTTTGAAACCAACACTTGATTGTAGCCTGAGAAACCGTCTAGTAGAGAGAATATCTCTGAGCCTAAAATGGTTTTCATGAGTTTCTCCATCGGTGGGACTAGATAATTGTCCTTTTCTTAAGCTTTGTTGAGGTTCCGAAAATCTACGCATAGTCGGATTTCTCTCGATTTTTTCCTTACCAGAACAAGATTTTCCACCCAAGCAGAATGCCTAAACTGGAAAATTATCTTCGCATATAGAAGCTTCCTTAATTCTTGATAGATGAGAGGTTCTAGGGACAGGTGATCCTTTCAGATCTTTTGCTGAAAAGGTTTCACTTCGGGTTTCAACAGGATGGTGTGTTGAATAATGTGGGTATCAAATGTTTTTAAATCCTTATAGGACCATGTGAAAACATCCTAGTATTGTCTGAATAATTTGAGGTAGGATTTCCTCTCTTCCTTAGATATAGTTTTGTCGAGATTTACATGCTTTGGGTTCTCTAGGATCCCAAGATTTACAGTTTCATGGAGGGGACAAGAGCTACTAGTCTTTGCGTTTTTGGGTCCTTTGAATCATTCCTTTAGATAAAATAGATTCTCTAGATTAGCTATCCCCTTCGGGATTGTGTGGGATTTTGATCTATCCATATGTTGATCTTCCCAAGGATCAGTTTCTTTTGAGTGCTCTTGGAACTCTTCATCGTCAATAGCGAGATCTTCGAAATTGTCTTGGTTGGTTAAGAAGCTTATGATCTGGTCATCTCCCTCAAAGACTTTCCAACTAGAAATGTTATTAGGTACCAACGTCCTGTAGAGCAGCTCTATAGTGAATCAGGAGGCTTCATAATCTTTTAAAGGTGACAGTCTAGAAGCAACTATGGCTAAGGAGTCAGCAAGGATATTCTTTGCTCTGGGAATTGCAGTGATATTGAAAGCCTCAAAGCGTTCTATTAGTCTATGCACCTCCTTCTAGTAGTTCTTAAGATGAGGTGAATTACAGTGTATAGTATTTCTCACTTGTCTAATAATGATTTCAAAGTCTCCGAAAACTTTTAGGTCCTTGAAATCTAGATCTATGGATTTCTTTAGCCCTTGTACTAGAGCTTCATACTCGACAATATTATTGGTACACTCAAATTCTATTCTACAAGACAAGAAATGGCATTTACCCTTTTGATCGATGAGGATGAACCCTGCTCCTGACCCTTCTTGTGATTTGGATCCATCAAAATAGAGGGTCCAAATTTGCGAACGAAAATTTCTCCTTTCTCTCCCATCACCAGTGTTTTGTTCTCCGATCTTTTCTTTCACAAGTCCTAATGTGGGGTTTTGACAGAAGAGAGAATATTCTATCGGCATCAGGGATTCCTCTTGAAAAATTATTTCATAGTTTTGAGTAAGAGGGACATTAGACAGGAGAGGAGAAAAGTTCCCGAAGTGAGAATCGCAGGAATAATTTCCCGATATGGGGAAATCAGTAGAGGTTGGTTCGTTTGGGGTTTCTAGATTAGTGGTCGTATGCTTCAGAAATCTCTCCCTATTGATTCTGGTCATGTTCTTGTATCCCTTCAGCGGTAGCTAAAGGTGTGCCCAGTCTGTCCTGAAATATATGTTTACATTTTCAGACCAATCTCGACTCAACAATAGCCCATATGCCTCAGGGGTATCCACCATAATGATGTCAATCACCTGCATGAAATTAGGATGTGTCGTTATCCTGATCATCACATCTTTGAGTTCTCCCATGACCTTGACCTAGGTTCTATCCAGTTGTATGACATGCTTATCACTTTTGAGAGGGACAACACCCAATTTATTACAAATGGCCAAGGGAATCACGTTAGAAGACTCCCCAGAATATAACAAACAATTGTGAAGATTCTTATTGAAAACTTCAAACATTAAAAGGAAAGGTGGTACAAAAGGCCTCTCCTTCCTACCTTATGAGTAGGTATTTACGGTTAGCTTGCTTACTAGATCTGTTGAGGATAGATTCTTCATCTGGCCATTATCTGTGGTCGGGTCTTCTACCAAGCTCAGAGCTTGCAACAAAAAGTCTTTCTGCTGAGGATTCCTACATATGACCATAACTAATATATTATCTTTTATCTTTATCAAATCTTAGACTACATTGTAATCCAGTTTGGGGGATTCCTTGGTATGGATGCTTATAAGATTTCTACCGGGAGAGAAAGGTATTAAGGGCGATCGAGAGTTAACTTACTTTGTGAGGCCCGGGTGTTGTCGATATCTTTTGAGCTGGGTTGACCTTTACTACATGTCTGTATTACCGGAACTTCTATGGGTTGTTCTCGAGACTCAAACAAATCATCCAAAGGCACGATCATGTCAGGATCCCATATCAGCATGGTTGTGTTTCACGGTGGGTCAGCCTCTTCCTGATCGGATATATTCATGGTCGAACTGCTTAATTGCTTGGTCAGGGAGACTTCGTATAGAAAACAATTGGCCATTAAATTCATGGCGTGGACCCATTGAGGGCATTCTCTTTCAGAGTGGTTCTCCTGGTGATAAGTAAGAAATAATCAGATGCAACATTCCCTAGGTCAATGTTTGAGTTGACTGGGGGGGGATCAATTGCTTTAAAAGGATGGTTTCTTTTAAAGAAAGGATTATGGGGTTTTTGGCCTTGGCTTCCCTCCCCTGCGCTCCTCTTCATGTCTATAATCTCATTTGATAGTTCTTGATCATGCACTATAGATATTCTATATCTCCATTACCCTTATCGGGAATTTGTTCAGTCGGTTTCCCCGACAGCCTAGTCAGAACGATTCCTCTCCTAGGAGTGGGGTGGATTTCTTTTTTCACTAGAGAGGCATGGCCTTCTTTACGTCCTTTCATCTAGAATTCTATCGTCTTGGCCTCTTAAAAATGTTTCGCAAGGGTTTTCTTGGCGGCTCTTTTTACGAACATGAAAATAGAGGCCGGAAGTGCATTGGCATAAACCTCGATTTGCAACTCTTGAGTTGGTTTCATTGCGCGCTCGAGTTTGTTTAAGATGGTCATGAATATTTGATTGAAATATTTGACCCTCTCTTTTGGGGTCATGGTGGTTGTGAAAAAATCAGCCATCAGGGCTCCTGTAGTAGTCTCTTCCACAACTTTATCTAGAAAATCCTTTTGGAACTTAGTCCAGCTGGTTATAGATCCCCCTGGAAAATTAAAATTCCACGTGGAAGTTGAATTTTCAAATGTGTAGGGAAAAAGTCTGTAGAATACGTCTTCATGTTGAACATTCATAAGCCTGATCGCAAGTATGAATTTCTTGATATGATCTTCAGGTAAACCTGAAGTTTCAGGATTGTACTTGGGGAGAAGCTTTTCCAGGTGCCAGGGAAGATTATGTACTCATCCAGGGACGACCATGGTGTCTCTGGCCAACCAACATTGGTTGTCTTGAAGTGGAACTTCTCGTTCCTCCTCATGACTATTTTTCCCTTCCATATCTTCGGAGTCGGAATCAAGCTCTTATTCTTTCGAAAATTCGTTAGGCTCGAGGATGTCGCCGGCTAGCGTCTCGGGTATTATATCAAGAGGTTATTTGATTTCAATGATCGCGAAATCTATTAAGTCTTCAACGGAGTGTACGAAAAATTCATCGGGAGTGCTAAACATTGGTATGCTTTGTTGTTTTCTCCGAGGGAGGATGGGAGTTAAGGACAATGCGCCAATTTGGCAGACATAGGCTTTGGTGATTCTCCTGAATTGATTCACTTCCTCGTGAGGGAGGGCATAAGGTATTTTAGGGTGAAAAGGTTCTTCCTCCGGCTAGGGTGAGTTACCCGCTTTGGGAGTACTCAGAAAATTTTGGCTATCTGTTGGATGACTAGCCATGCATGTGGACCATTACAAATCTATAGGTTGTTCGAAATGTTATATAACTTATATATTCAACCATTCATTCTCAGGCCCTTCTTCTAGCGCCAATTATGTTGATGGGTTTTAAATCGCTTGACTCAATAGTAGGAACCAAACCCACCACTGAGGCCCAATTAGACTCTGGAGTGTTTAAGATGGAATGGTTCTCCAGATCTTGCGATCCGACCAATTTATCGATGGGCTTTGTGTTTTCTTGTGAAGGTTCTTCCTTGAGTTAGGACTGTTCATTTCTGTATTTTCTCTTGGGTGGGACTGGTTTGAGAGATGCAATCCGGTATAAACCAACTTGACAAATAAGAAGATTGATTTTTAACTACTGGGAAGAGGTTGAGCTTGGGATAACCTTTTGCTCAAACATGCAGATGGTGATTTTATGCCAAAGAGCCTAGTACTAATACATTAACCAAATGAGCATTCAATTATCGTCTGAGAAAACTAATTAACAGAAATAAAACATATATGTAATCAAGATCATGGTAAGAAAAATAATTCATATACCATAATACTCATCACATAACAAAACAATGACTTATCTTCATCATTAAATAAAACAACATCAAAACATTGCACCAGATAACTTGACAACATAATTAATTGCTCTTACTCATTTAGTGCATCATTCATGGAACAATATAATAAGTAGTTCTTCTCCAAGTCCAATCACATACATCTGATAAAAATAACTTGTCTCTAGTCCAAAAGGACTTCTCAATTCATAGCAACCTTAAAATAATTCTTAAAAACCAAAAATAAAGAGTTCTTACAACAGCCATCGACCCCTTGTTCATTGGTCGATGTTTCTATTTATAATATAAAGCTTAGCTGTAATTAACGGCTAAATATAGTTCGAGCCAAACAAAAATCGCCATGTGGCGTGATCATCCAATAGTTTCTTTAATAGTTCACCCGAGATGTCTCTTGAAAAGGGTGACTTCTTTCATATTCAAACCAGCTGATAATAGATCTTCACAGGTTTGAGCCCATGGGAATCTGTGTTGTTCCATCGAGGGAACATATATTCCTCTGATATCCATTGCATGCACTCAATACTTTACTAAACTGGAGTTTAGTTGTCATAGCATGGCTCGAGCTCTGATAGGGTGTTCCACGAATTGTTGCACTTTCCCTGGCCTTGCATCGGTTACCTTTGCGCACTCTTCGGCCCATAGCGAGTCTTGTTCGACATGTATCTTGAACACGTTGCTCAGGTTGATAAATTCATCTGGAGTGTCGAACTCGGGGAGACCAACATCCTTCATCACTTTATTAATTTTACCCCAATGTTTCTGGCACTTGGCCCACTGCTCTTGGATTTATCGGTGCGGGTCCCGGGACATCTTGGCCCAGTACTTGGCAGATCTCTCCATGCGGTCGAGACTACTTTTGCCTACCAGTCGAACGCCATGTCTTTCCTTTTCTCGACCCTACTGGACCGCCTCAATATATTCGAGTCTCTCTACTTCTTGTTGTTCCTTTTCATGCCATCTCTCCACCTCCTTGCACGTCGTGAGTGCCATGAGAGTTTCCTCTTGGAACTCGACTACGTTCGTGGTTAACATGTGCCTTTCTTTATTTAACTCATTGTACACTGCGTTGAACTCAGTTTTCAGATACACAATGGTCCATGTAGCGCTTGTGTAGTACTCAGCTAGATGGTGCAACTGTTCAAGGTCTTTTAGGGTGGCATCTAATTCCTTTTCATCCCTCCTGTCTCTATCCTAGGTGGCATTAGAGAGGGATTTTACCACACCAATCAGTTTAGACATACGAGTGTCTGTTGTGTTGATTAAGTTATCCTCAGTAGTAACTAATATGGAGTGATCCAATGTGATCCTTCTCTTGTTTGTAGTCCTTTGAATGATGGCCTTTCTCTTTTGATCATAGGAGATCACATAGATGTCTTCTACCTCATCTACCAGCTCTGGTATCTGTTGATCACCCCATTTGAGGTTGTTTCCCAGGCTTCCAGTGGTGTATATTTGTTCAAGAGTTGACTCTCGAACTTCCTCACTTTGCCTTGTAGATTCAACCTCTACTTGTCGCTTGTCGAGGGTTTGAATATTAGGTAGAATAGAGGTGTTGGGTATAGACTCATTTATTACTTTCTTGTCGGCCACAAAACTACCAATTTCCGTTTGCGGAGTTTCTTTCTTTGTTTCCCCAGGTTCGAGTTCGTCACTCGGATCCGCCTCAGTTTCCAATTTATCGAAGTCCTTCATGTCGAGGCTGCTTTCGTCTTCTGCTTCCTTTTGCGAGACCTCCTTGTCTTGAACTTGAACTTCAGGCTCAGGGGAAGGAGATTTCTTGGGGTCTTCCTCCTCTTGGACAGGCACCAGGGAGTTGTGAGATGGCTTAGGACTCTCGGCATCAAAGTATACTTGTATAAATTTGCTCAGGGGATTAGGCTCTTGTGTTTCTATCGACACTCGACCTGTCTTTGGAGGAATTATTTCGCCTTAAGGGGAATTGACTGATTCCATTGGGGAACCAAGGTTACTTGATCCATTGGAATTATCGGGATTTAAGGAACCGGAGCCACTTGTCTTCATCAGTACACTTTGGATGGTAGTTGAAATCGCAGGTCTTATGATAAGGTACGGATCATCCTACATTCTCTTCATTAGAAGCTAACTTTGTTGGTATAAGAGTTCTTCCATCCCCGGTGTCGCTTCAACTTCAAGGGAATCCCTAATTTGTATCGGGGATTCCTGATGAACTCCCGTAGCTTCAATGTCTCCCTGGGGATGACTTATTCCTTCATCCAATTCATATGCTACTGCTCCTTGACTGGTCTAGCCAATTTCTTGAGATGTCTGCTCCAAAAGCGTTGCCTGCTCTTCGTAGATCATAGCTTTAAACCTGGTTCCTTGAGGATCAACTTTCCTCGATGCCACCTCATTCCAGTCTTGAGAGTTCTCAGTGAAAATTTCATCTTCGAACCAGTCATGGGCATAGGGCCAACAAGATGGTACCTGCTACACGTGTTGTAGGACTAGTCCATTGGGATCGTGTTTGTGAAATCAGCCAGTTTGGAACCGAAATTCTAATTGACCTAGCCCAAGTTGCTTAGCATGTGCGGTGTCTTTGACCATGTAGAAGCCAGTATGAAACCCATACGGTATGAAAGCCCGCTTCTTGTCTTTTGCTAATGTTGCAGTGTATCCTTGCAGGATGGTTTGATAACAAATCTCCCCTAACACTAGTCGGTCGGGAATGTAAATCGGTAATAATTGGGGTGCCCCTATGGCGCTGAAAACCCTAATGTAGGTTTCTTTCCCATCTAAATACTAATGACCAAGTTTTGCTATAACCTTCTTTGCTTTATCTGATAGCCTAGGGCACTCTTTTTTGAATAGAAATAAATAAATGCGTGCAATAAACTGATCATAGATAATGGCATAGGACTTTTTGTACCTGTTTTCCCAAAACATGTTGAAGTATACATGGACTGCGAGCTTCGAAGAGTGCCAATTCAGGTTCATCCCATCAAAATCGTTCCTGGTGCAGATGACATCCAGTAGATACAAGGCCATGTAGAAGGTGGGGGTATCTCCCTCCTTCGGCACCTGATCCTATCTTATGCAGGAGCTCATCCATTTGGAGATAATGGCACCCCAATTGAAGTCGGTGTCTAAAATGGCGACTGTAAAATCTAGAGGCATCCAAGCCTCTGAAAATCGGGAGTAGTCTTTCTCCCCATGCAACCTGTAGAGAAGAGCCATGAGATATATGTATGGTTCCCTGAGATTGGTCGTTGGGTACCAGCCAACATTCCGGTTCATGAATTTTTTGTCTTCCCTCCACCAAGATGCCATGATTTTGCTGGTATCGTGTGACTCATAGAAACTCAGGACGAAATCAATGCTCATTTTTAGCGTAGAATCCCTGAGCTCGTAGTAACTCTGAACCTATGATGGTAGGAAGATCCCAAGGAATTCTCCATTATCATTGCTTATCAAACATTTTTGTCCATAAGCGTGGTCAATAAGCCACTTCAGGAGCTCAATGCAAGGAAAGAACAAAGACTGTCTTGCCACTATGTGCAGATAAGCCTTGCGAATATTTGGGAGGACCTTTTCATCAAGCTTCCTTGTATTAGAGTCATTGTGAGGGGTATATTCAAGGGGTTCTGCCTTCTTGATTTTCTTGAATATTTCTTCCCAGTGAAGAAATGATGTCTTGGCTCCAATACTTTCCTCTGTGTCTCCGAAAGATGGGGGTGGGACAAATTCCTCCTTAGTGATCGTCTTAATGACAGGAACTGGCTTGGAAGTGAACTCTAATTGTCTTAGAACTACCGGGGATGAGCCCTCTCCTACTTCTGATTCTTGCAGTTTTGGGGCTCTCGGTGATTTCCTGGTGGAGGGCTTCTTCGGAGGCATTGTCCCTGTAATTAAAATTCCCTTTAAACATGTATGCAGAGTACCATTGGGTGACATATAAAAAATGGAATGTAAGAACACCATTAGTGGATACATACATGTAATGCTTGCTAATACAATTGTCTAATACTCATTGAACTTTGGATGTTTCCTCTGGACTGTTAACTTCGCTCTTCTGTTTGTTTTGAATTTCTTGCTACGCGAAATAGGATCATACACAATGACTCGAACAGGATATAACTGGAGATGTACTACCAGTCATATCAATTAGTAAATACGAGTAATGAATGCAAACTCAAAATAAACTACTATTAGATTTCTGCACATAAATCTTAATTGGTCGATGGTAGAGGCGAGGAGGAATATGCATTGTATCGAAGGGTTTTAACGGTTCCTTTTGATTCGCGCACGAATTAGTAAGTAATGCACGATCTATGAATTAACTAATAGCTTTGAATGTGGCATACCTGACACAGTTAGGGGTTAAACGTATCCTCACGTCGCATTACTCTGGCATATATATTGGGGATCGACTTCTATTAGAGTGTATATTTATAATTCTATCTTCTTGATAAAACTTTCGACACCGATGATATCGGGGTTGGTGATCTGGGAAAGTTCAGGTACGTAGATTCTTGACATGTCTTCATATTCATGAGATTTCTTCGTCGAAAATGTTTCGGGCATTGGCGGTCGGCGGTGCCACTCCTTTTTTTTCGCAACGCTCACTATTATACTTTTCTGCCGAAACCAAATGGATCAATCTTCGAAAAAATCTTTCCCAAGGTTGTTCGTAGGAAAGAAAATCTTTCATCGGATGACGTCGATGAAGGTCAACACTTGGCTATTTCGACTTCCTACACGATATTTGCCACTTTAACTTACGATGATGCCGAATTTCTCAAGCGAGTCGAGAAAAATTCTGGGTCACGGATTCCTTGAGTAATACTTAAGTCTCTTTCAGAGTTAAGATGATTCTTTGTTGTATGTTCAGATAAACATTAATCAATTCAAACATGAAACATAAAAGATAAGTGAAGGTATTGGTTTCATACTGATGTGAAAACCATCAATGCAAAAGATCGAGTGGTACCCAAAAAGTAAATGGTCACCGACTTTTTAGGGTGTGTTGAGTATTTAAGTAAATAGTCAAAACTTAAATCCACAGTACTTTTTGAGCTTCATGCTACACCCACCGCTCGACACTTTGGGTTTACCAAAACCTATGACCAGGTCAAATGTTCTTTTTTCTGGGATGGTATGAAACAGGACGTTCGCAATTTTGTGGTTGAATGTGATGTTTGTCAATGCAACAAGGGAGAAACAATTAAATCTCCTAGCACACTACAACCGCTTCCGATTCTTATACTTTAATATTCTTATATATGTCAACACCCACCGCTCGACACTTTTGAGTATTCTAATATACTACTAATTTTATAGTTTCATTTTGTGTTTCAATAGTTAAACCAAACTTTAAATTTCAAGTCCAACTTTTTTTAAGTTTGTGATGACAACTTGTCATAGTAAAAAATTGAAATTGGGAACTTTATATTCTCTAAAGTTGTAGTAGAGCTAATTGAAAGATAACATCATACTGCATGTCCAAAAATTTTTAGAAAAATAAAGTTCTCGCATGCAAAACAAAAAACACATAGCTTACTTTTATCAATGTGAGAAAAGTTTGAATACTTCTTACCAGTATAAGTCTAAAATAAATGCCTAATATTCTAATAACTTTAAAAAACACTAAACTTAGCAGAAAATGTGACAATTGAGAGCCTCTTCCAAGCCTCCATTTTATGGAAG
>SNQJ01S0119126.1:6433-27400 GCA_010110895.2 Picea sitchensis
AGAACAAGACATGGTTGTTGAATGGAAAATCAATCATAAGTTGCTTCAAGATAAGCTCATGTCGTGCAAATATCTCAAGTATATCATCTCATTTGCAGTCGTCTTTTTGATGTTGTCATTAGAAATGTTTTCTACATGGATGATAGTGGCGTCAGTAAGATGTAACAGGATTCAAATGGTTAACAATATACTGTCAGTTGTCATGATTGTGTTACAGTTGATCTTGATGAGACAGGTGCACAGGACAGAGTTCAGAGACAGAGGACAAGCCGGGTGGCCTATCCCGAGCTTGTTAACTGGTCAGTAACCTTTTGGGGACCAAAAGGTATTTTTGTGGGGAGGTGTGATCCGAAATCGGATCCAGAAGCCTGACAGGGCTTGAAGAATGCTCAAAAATGAAAGTGCGCGGAATGCGACGAAACTAGTGCCATTGTGTTCGTCTCGTCTTCCTAATTCTGGCGATATATTTAATTTATCAAATGAGCTCCGTATGAAAAAGATATCGCGTTCTATTCGAAGAGCCAAACAGGTAAAAAAAAGGGATAACTGTACAGTCCGTACAGTCCACGTGTCATGCTAACTGTGCAGACCGTATGGTCTGTACAGTTGACATGGAAATCCCAGAAGGCGACACGTGGTAGCTCTAGGAAGTGACACGTGGAAAGAAAATTTTGACGTACGGGCGTACAGCTGGGCCTATCCGGAGGTGACACGTGTCACCACTGTAAGGGTGACACGTGGCACGAATGACGTCAGCAGCTGACATGGCAGGCTGATAGGGCAGACACACAAGCTGACAGGTGGAAGTATGACAGATGATGTGGAAATCATGTGGGCCAATCAACAATCGACATGTGTCCTGTTTTGGTTGGTTGGTTAGGTGCCATGTGGCTCAGTCGTGGGTTGCCACGTGCCACCCTATGGTTGGTTGTTGGTTTTATATGTAAAAGTTGTGGCGTGCACGGGAGTCGAACCGGTAACCTCTCAACCGGGAAGAGGACTAGCAGGACCGGGCTAACTTCCCGACCCATGGGTGGACCTTATTATACAATCGATATAAAATTTATTTATGTTAGTTTGAAACTTAATGCGGAGGCAGAAAGGGCCGGGGCTTAGCCCCAACCCTTGGTTTCATTTTTCGGTGCAAACCACATAACATGACCATGACTTTACCATTGGCACGTGGGGTGTATGGTTAGGGCTCAGCCCTCGGGTTTTGGCGCCAGCCCGTAACCACTGCCACAGGACCGGGAGCCGATTCAACAGAGCGCGCGGGAGGTTATACGGTTGGCCCGTGGACTTATGTTATAACGCCACAACCAGGAGCTAGCATCGGGAGAGGGCCAGCGCATAGCCTATGGGCTAGTGCGTGGCCACATGGCCCTATATGACCGTGTAGTTAAGGTGCGCACGCGGATGTAGGGGGCTAGCACCCGATTTTTTATTAAAAGTGGGTTTTATGCCTAAGTTTGGTTTTTTTATTGTTAATAAGCCTATTTTTAGTTGATTCTCTCCATTTTTGGGGGATATTGGGCATTTTTGGAGCCCAAATTTTTGGAGGAAGTTGGAGATGAGCAACCAACTTAAAAGCTATATAAACCAGGCCTGTTTGAGGACATGAGAAGGCAGTCAGAGCAGAGTTATGCTGAAGAGAAGCCAAGCCAAAGCCATTTTGATGCAGAGAATCTTTTGAGAAACAGACGCTGTCGGATCATTTCTGGGAGCTCTGGATGTCCATTTTGCATGTCGTTTTCTTTGCAGGGTTCTTGAGATCTAGAAGAACATGACCAGATAAGTCTTGTAGCCATTTGGCATTACAACGATGTACTTTTGAGATTTTAAACAGAAATAATGAAGCCTCCCCCACAGAGACAAAGGCCCGGAGACGTAGGCAAAGTTGTGACGAACTCCGTTATCAATCTGCGTGTTATGGTTTGCTGTCTATTATTTCATTTCAGATCTGCATATGTGTATATGGCTGTTATAATTCCTCTTCTTTCCTCATTCTTTCACTAAGTTTCTCAAATGATTAATTAACGCATGCAAAATTAAAACTCAACCATAAGTATTTAAAAGATCCTACGGATCAGTGTATGTAACATCCCTCTCTTGCCTGCATTGAGAAGACTTATTCTTTGAGGACACTTACATGAAATTGACTCGGTTCATCATACGATTGGTTGTTTTGATTATGATTATGAGATATTGTGGATCTGATGATATGTTATTTTGTTGTATTTACATTGACAGGTTCTATTGACTGGGTTCTCCTGAGTGTGCAGTACTTTGGATGTTAGAGGATGTCGATGGAATCGATGGATCTCCTTGGACTATGGATCGATTCAGGGAGTGGGTTGTTATGGTTTGAATGTTTTTGATATTACAGATGTGACGTATGACTAGATATTATGATGTTGATTGTTATAAATGACATGTTTCATTGATGGATGCAGGTTGGTGATATCTTTCCAACCAGACTCACATTTGGAGTAAAGGGGTCATGTATGACAACCAAATACATTTAGGGAGAGGTGTGGTAGCAACCCTACCATATCCTGCTAACACTCCCGTTGTGGCTCGAATTGTAGGTTAACGATTACCTAGTTCGAGAAGACCCATGATGTCGTGAGGGTAGACTATGATAGTATCTCATGAGGATTCTAAGGGGCAGGCAATAAGGCAAGGTCCTTATTCCTTAGAGGCCCTTAGTCTCCCACAAGGTCACCTGACGGAGTATTGACTCTAGGGGTTTGAAATCTACCAAATTCCATCAAGAGGCGAGTGGTGCCCTTGGAGCACGTAGTGCATCCTGAAGGGCACATCGTGCAAATAAAACGGAAAGAGGCGAGTGGCACCCTTGGAGCACGTAGTGCGTCCTAAAAGGCACGTTGTGATTTTAACCATGATAAGTTAATAAACCTAGTGCCTAGAAAACTATGCCTCCTTAGGACCTAGTCGACCTTAAACTGAACAATGTGATGAGTAAAGTTAATAACAAATTTTCCCTTAAGAACTGTCGCCAAGCCTAGTGAATTTGAAACCTAGGTCTAAGTAGAACCTTTGAAAAAAAAAAAGTAGACATGTAACAAGAAGGGGGTAAAGAAAATTCAAACATTAATTATTAAAGTATAAATTTTAATGGAGGATTAAATTATCAAAAAGATAAATTGTTGTTTTTATCTAAACTTGTTAAATATGAACTAAGCAGAAAAAGGGAAACTTAAGAAAAGGGAAATTTCTAACTTAGTAGGGAATCTAGCCTTTGAAACTTTCTATTTGTGAAATCGACTAGGCTTTAAGTAAGGCATAAGTCATTTAAGAAATGTAAGGGAACAAAGGGAAACCGAGGAGCGTTTTTAGGAACGCTTTTAGGTGGGTGAGGGAAATAAATTGATTTTCTTGTGCAACTAAGGGATAGGGTGACATGTGTACGGGGGAATTTTTTCCTAATTAAATTTAATAAAAATAATCTAATGCGGGTTTCATAAACTAATTAATAGAAAAATCTATAAAAATGATGGCGGAGGAGGAGTATGGATCACTTTTGGCTTGCGTAAGGTTATGCTGCCAGAATTTTCATCTGGACTGAATTTATCTTGTGGCTATTGGCGTACCCAGCTTGGGTAACGAGTGGGAACTCAACCTTTAGAGGTGATCTTGGAGCTAGCATTCTCTGGTATTGTGTGCATGGCCCCTTTTTGGCTCGGGGGGCTCAAGGGGAAGAAGAGTACCCCTAGCATTGACTGGGAGGTACCTCTGATATCTCAACGGTTGGAAAGCATGATCCGAACAGAGTGCAAGCAAGGGACAACAAAAACATAGCCTTCACCTTCACTTAAGGTATGGATGTCTAATTTTTCAAGTGTAATTAGTTAATTTGTGTGTGGTTTTATATTAGATGGAATATGGTAAATGATTTCTGGATCTATGGGTGAATTTTTATGTTCTTTTCTTCTTTAATTTGTTGCCTGACCTTCCCCAGTTAGTGTGCGACCACCTTCGAAATATCCTGAAAACCCCTTGATTACCTTGTGCCTTCTTGTTTCGCTCAGTGACAAGCTTGCGTTTAGATGCCCTTTTGCTCACTATGTTTCCTTATCTCCCATTTCTCTATATCTTAGTATTTTTAACTCTGCACCTTGGGTATTTTGTATCTCTGCACCCTTCCCTTTTTATATTCTCTGTTTTTGTATGGCTAGTGGATGGGTCACACTCAGATTCTTAGCTCTCATTGCTCACTCGAAGCGCTAGTGGCTATCTATCTAACAAGACAGTCAGTAAAAGACATTCTTCGCTATTGATTCTTCAGTCATTTAAGCAGAAGTTGATCCAGTAGCAGGTTGAGAAGTCGACTAAGCAGTTGTTGTTTACCTTTATCCAACAACAACATATGTATCTATATATAGAGAAACACAGCTAGCAACAATACCAACAACAAAGGCAATATAACCATATCTAGTAGTAGAATCAGTAGTATATCTAGATTAAGCAATTGATCTAGCAGGATCACCTGTACCAGTTTCAGTAGTTTATTCTGAGCGTGATCTTGATCCTCCTAAACTTCGATATCCATCCATTGGTTTCACCTCCTGTCTGTGTAGGTTCTAAACTGACCGTTATTAATTATAGTTCCTTTCACATAGGAACTCCCTTAGTAGCTCGACACAGCACGTCCCAAGCACCTAGCCTCCCTGTTTCATTAATAATAGTTCCAATATTAATTAATAAAGGTATCAAACTTGGTAAACTGAATATGCGAATTAATTAATAATCATTAAAGACTTCCATCCTTGAGATATATATAAGTAGGATTGACACATTTGCACATGTTCTTCTCAGCACAGATTGCATGCTTATTGTTGAGCATGTTCTCTGGTTTATTCTTGAAGATTTATCTCGTTAAAATTTTAGGGGTAGCAAAAATTCCACCTCCGCATAACTGTTTGTCTGGTTGGGGTTTCCTTGTTCTTTTAAGTGAATATATTTGTTATACCAGCAGGATTTGGGCCAAGTTTTTCGACGAAAAACTTGTGTAGCTTCAGAAGGTGTGTGTTAATCTCATGTCCCTTGGCGTTGGTCTCTAGTGTTGTTGAGTATGATTCATTTTTCACTTAAGCTCCATTTTGGGCTCCTCCCTTGACACTCGTTGCTTGCTTGACACTTGCGATCCATGTGGGCCTAATGTGTGGTGAAAAATCAGACTCAACGTTGGAGTCTTAGACTTGAATTTGTGGGCTTAGTGTGGGTCTTGGGTGTTGACCTATAGGTTGATGTGTTGGCTGTGCACTAAAGAAGAAGAGCGACATGCACCCTCCTTTGTTCCAGAGTCAGCCAGAATCTCGTGATTCCCCCAACATATTTCCCTTCACCGACATTTTCCATTAACTCCAACTTTTATTACCTTGCCCAATGCTCTGCCAAGAGGTTATTGGCATTCTAGTGTTGTGACGATTTTAATTGGGTAGCTGAACTCCATACGATTTTACTTTCACCTTTTTTCTATCACCTGGATTTTAATTCAAAATTTGAAGTGACCTTAGCCCTAGACGATTTTAGAATTAATCTAGTTACCCTTTTAATTATGTCCAGTTAATTTTTGTTCCAAATCCTTGCCCTCCTCTCGAACGTTATTAGCAACGATGACCTTGGTAAATTTATGCTAGTGAATTTATTTTTCCAGTGGCAGTGTTACGGACCTAACCCCTCATGTAGGTAGAATAATATATTCCGATGTAGTAAAGGTAAATATTAATAAGGCCTAGAAATAAGGAAGAATAAGTCGAATGTAAGAAGACCTAATAGAAGCTTCCGCTTCTAGAAGGATCTTTCTGTAGATGGTTCTTTTGATAGACATATTTAGTATAAATAGTAGTCAAGGGTATGAGAACTTTTGTCTTGGATATTATTGTAATAGATCTCTTCTCTGCTGGAGGTTTCCCCCTCGAAGAGGCAAGTGAACATTGCTCTCAGTAACCAAAGTTATCTTTCTGATGTTATTATGGTATCATTTTGATATTATTGTGGTTTTGTTATGGTTATATTGTTGTTCATTTGCCATTTCTAGCATTTTATTTTTGTTCTACATACTTTTTATATCTAGAATATTACAAGTGGTATCAGAGCACTTTCCTCAGCAGAAAATTGTGGGTTAATTTTTTTTCAGGGTAGAGACGTATTTCGATGTCCTTAAGCTACAGATATCTGTCGTTACGCACATAAACCCGCAGTCAGGGATTCATACACACAGAAAATGCAAGTGGTACTTAAGTGCATATTTGTTGGCCACCCTTGTAACCCCTGTTGGTACCCCTTCGAGTGGTAGTGCATCAGAGAACACCTGTATACGGATTGGCCTAAATTTCCTAAAGCCCTCTTTAGATAAATCGATCGGTTGCCTGACTACTATAGTGCCACTGAGAACAACACTTGGGAAGATACTCTCTAGTACATGGGTATTTCGGTAGTATGGCTAAGGGCACGGTCTAGCCTCCTTAGTTGGTTCCCTGAGATATTGGGTCGAGTACTACTGTTGGACCCCGCACGTATATCAGAGAGCTATAGCACAAGGAAAACCATTTTTTGTAGAACCCTTGAATACCTAACCTTTAGGGGACAGAAAAAACAACAACAGACAAGATATATTGCCGCACAAGTGTGTCTCCTGCATTCGAGTTTCCAAATCACTACACATTTATTCATGATTAAGCATTTGGGCATTTCATTACTGTAGTATTCTTCAGGCCAGAGTATAACTCCACAGGTGAAAAAAAAAAGTTTGGATTTTGTTGAACCATTATTTGAGATCTATTCCATTGGATTTATCTCTTCGCCCTTATCACATTCATACCTATCATTTTCAGCAAATATTTTAACCCCACCCGCCCCTTTTTTATTCCCTCATCATCATGGCCCATACCCATAGCCAAGACTTGGAATATCGCTTCAATACCTTGAATTATAATTTTACAGAGACCCAACAAGAAGTGAGGTAGCTTAGTGCCAATATTTCCACCATCAATAAAAACATGCATTCCTCCAACACCACCGCAATCGAGGAAATCAAAGAAGACCTCAAACAAGACATTACTACCCAGCTTGAATCTATCACTTTGATGATCTGCACCAAGATGCATATCCCTACAGATCCCCCTTTATTTGACCCACCTTTGCATACTGAAGCTAAAACTTCCTCTCATTCCCATAATTTTCAGTCCCATCACTTTCAATGTGACCTATGCCTTCTACGTGTGGATGTGACTAAATTTGATGGCTTGGATCCCATTGGTTGGGTAACTCAAGTGGAACATTATTTTTCTTTGTACGACATTACAGATGACTTGGCCAAACTCTGGTATGGTGTTCTCCATCTAGATCAAGAACGTTGGCAATGGTGGCAATGGAGAAAAATTGCCCGTTAAGGGTATGTTGCTTGGACACACTTTGTGGCAGAGATTTATAAACACTTTAACATTGACATCAACCATTTAGGTTGTTTGACAAAGTTGAAACAATCTAGCACAGTGGAAGACTCTATATTTTATTTTGAGCGTCTGGATTTTCATATAGAGGGAATGTTTGGTGTTTTTTTCGGAGAATTTTTTATCAGGGGCCTCAAGGATGAGATTTGTTCCCTTGTCCTTGTGGCTCGGCCTCAGAGTTGGGTGGAGGCTACTAAGATAGCTAAGGAATCACAACAGGTTGTCTCTTCTCAAAACCAGAAACCCCCCTTTATTCCTCGCACTAAACCAGTAAATCCCACTCTTCCTTCTACTCCACTAAAGATCCAAAAATTGACCAGGGCCAAAATGGATGAACACCAACTCAAAGGCCTTTGTTATAATTGTGATGACAAATATTTTCCAGGACAAAAGTATAAGGAACAAAATCTTGTTATGGCCATCTCGGAGGATATTTTGAAAGAGGATGTTGAATATCCCCTTGTGTATGTGTCACCTGAACCCTCTGACATAACCCCTCCCTTAGACCCTCCCGAAGTAGAACTGATCATTTCCCTAAATGCTCTCACTGTCTTTTCCACTCCCCAAACCCTCAAGATAATTGGCTACATCAAGCATAGGAAGGTCATCATTCTTGTTGATAGTGGAAGCACCCATAATTTTATTCATCGTCGCATTGCCCAAGAAACTAATTTCTATATCCATGCAATCAATAATTTCCAAATCACGATTTCCAATGGTGGGACCATGAAATGTGGAGGTCGTTGTGAAAGTGTGTGTCTCCAAATTGGTGACTACCACCTGAAATCTCATATGTTTTCTATCGACATGGGCGGTTGTGACATTGCGTTGGGTGTAGTCTGGATAAGGACTTTGGTTCCCATTCTCATGTATTTTAATGAATTAACCATGCAATTCGACAAGGAGGGCCAACAATATAAGTTCCAAGACATCACTGCCAGTTCCCATGATATCATTAGTTCCCATCACGTGGAAAATATACTCAAAAAAGGTCATTCTGGCGTTATTTCCAAGCTCCATACTATACAAGCAACTGAGACACCCTTTGTGCCGCAGAACCTCCAATCCATTCTCTCTAAATATCAAGTGGTTTTTTCCACTCCCCAGGGACTCCCTCATTCCCATGGTATTCATGATCATTCCATTCCAATTGTCCTAGGAATCCTTCCTCCCAATATCCATCCCTGTCGTCACCCCTTTTCCCAAATAAATGAAATTGAGAAAATGGTTCAAGAACTGCTTAACGTAGGTGTTATCCGCCCTAGTATGAGCCCCTACTCTTCTCTTGTGGTCATGTTACTTAAGAAATAATGTTATTGGCACATGTTTCATGACTTTCGTTCCCTCAACAAACTCACCATTAAAGACAAATTTCCCATTCCTGTCATTGATGACCTCTTGGATGAATTGTGTGGTGCCCAGTTCTTTACTAAACTTGATCTTCGTTTTGTCTACCACTAGATCCGTATGAAAGTGGAAGACATTCCTAATACCACATTTGGAACTCATGAGGGACACTATGAGTTTTTGGTCATGCCCTTTGGATTGTGTAATGATCCCTCCACTTCCAAAGCCTCATGAATCATGTCTTTCGTCCTTTTCTCTTTCATTTTGTCTTAGTTTTCTTTGATGATATCCTCATCTATATAAAAACCTGGACAGACCATCTTGCTCATTTGGATCAAGTTCTCCATCTACTCTCTCAGCACCAAATTTTCCTAAAACAATCTAAATGTGCTTTTGGTGCCTCAGAAGTCAAGTACTTGGGTCATATTGTTGGTAAGGACAACGTCAAGGTGGATCCTAAAAATATTGAAGCTATGCAAGACTAGACTCACCCAAAGACTCTCAAAAGATTGCATGGATTTCTTGGCTTAAAAGGTTATTATCGCAAGTTTGTTAATAATTATGGTAATATTGTGGCACCTCTCACTGCACTCCTTAAAAATAATTCTTTCACTTGGACTCCAACAACTTCTCATGCTTTTAAAACCTTGAAGATGGCCATGTGCACCACTCCAGTCCTGGCCCTTCCTGATTTCACAAAGGCCTTTGTCCTGGAATGTGATGCTTCAGGGAAAGGAATTGGCATTGTCCTTATGCAAGAGGTTCGACCTTTGGCCTTTACCAGCAAACAACTGTCTGAATGAAATTTCGGCAAATCAATATATGAAAAGGAAATGTTGGCTATTTTTCATGTCGTTGATCTTTGGTGCTCTTATCTATTGGGGCAATGCTTCCAAATTAAGACAGGTCATCAAAGCCTTAAGTGTTTTCTAGAACAATGCATTTCCTCCCCAAAGAAACAAAAATGGGTGACTAAGATATTTGGATATTATTATAGATCATTTACAAGAAAGTTAAAGACAATGTTGTTGCGGATGCACTTTCCCGAAAATATGAAGATGAAGGGTCCCTTTTTTCTATCTCCTTCATTGTACCAGATTGGATCTAAGTCGTTTGCCAGGAATGGCTACATGATCCCAAAAGTTCGCATCTGATACAACAATTGTAGTCCAATTCTCGAATTTCCCCAGGGTACTCTTGGCTCCATAATGAGCTTCAATACAAAGTCCATTTGTATTTAAGTAAAAAGTCAAAATTTAAATCGACGGTACTTTCTGAGATTCATGCTACACCCACAACTGGGCACTCCAGGTTTACAAAAACCTATGACAAGATAAAACATTCTTTTTTCTGGGATGGTATGAAACAAGACGTTCATAATTTTGTGGTTGAATGTGATGTGTGTCAACGAAACAAGGGAGAAACAGTCAAATCTCCTGGCACACTACAACCGCTTCTAATTCCACCTGCTATTTGGCAGGATATATCTATGGATTTTATTGTAGGCTTACGTAAATAAGGAAATAAGTCAGCCATCATGGTGGCAATTGACCTTCTTTCCAAGTATGCTCATTTATGTGCTCTTCAACACCCATTTACAACATCCACTATGGCTCAACTTTTCATGGATCATGTCTTCAAGCTTCATGGCATGCCGCATTCTATTGTTTCTGATCGCGACCCAACTTTCACCAACAATTTTTGGTAAGAACTGTTCAATCTACAAGGCACCCAATTTCATCTCATCACAACTTATCATCCCCAGAATTATGGTCAAATTGAAGTTGTCAACAAGTGTTTTGAAACATATACGAGGTGTTTTGCCTCGAAAAAGAAAAAATAGTGGGCTCAATGGTTACAACTAGATGAATGGTGGTACAACACTTCATACCATACAACTACCCGCATGACTCCTTTTGAAGTGGTATATTGAAAAAATCCACCTTCAGTTGTCTCATATTTTCCTGGTGTCTCGAAGGTCCAGGTGGTTGACCAAATGCTTACAGTTCAAGAGGCTATTCTCCGTACCCTCAAAGAGAATTTGGTCATGGCCCAGAATTGCATGAATCAAAAGAAAGATCAAGGTCGCTCTAAACGTCAATTTGTAGAAGGGGATCATGTGTTTCTTCGACTGCAACCTTACAAGAAAAATTCCCTCAAGGTTGACCATTGTCAAAAACAAGCGCCCAAATTTTATGTTCCTTATACCGTTCTCAAGCGTGTGGGACGGGTGGCCTATCAGTTAGCTTTGTCCAGTCATTCTAAGCTACATCCTGTTTTTCATGTTTCCTGCTTAAAGAAGGTGATTGGATCTAAGTTCCAAACTCAAACCAACCTTTCCGAGTTGGATGAAGAAGGCTCCATTTGGCTACAACCGCAAGCAGTTTTGGACCAGCGTGAGTGTCTCCCGCGTCAGAGAACCAGCAAGAAAGTGTTAGTCCAGTGGAAAGATACAACCCCAGCAGATGCCACTTGGGAACCAACTACCATTCTACAGCAATTTCCACATATCAAGCCTTAAGGTCAAGGTTTTTTTAAGGGGGAGGACATGTTAGGGACCTAACCCCTCGCATAGGTAGAATAATATATTCCGATGTAATAAAGGTCATAATTAATAAAGCCTATAAATAAGGAAGAATAAGTCAAATGTAATAAGACCTAATATAAGCTTCCACTTCTAGAAGGATCTTCCTCTAGATGGTTCTTTTGATAAACATATTTAGTATAAATAGTAGTCGAGGGTATGAGAATTTTTTTCTTGGATATTATTGTAATAGAGCTCTACTCTACTAGAGGTTTCCCTCTCGAAGAGGCAAGTGAACATTGATCTTAGTAATCAAAGTGATCTTTTTGGTGTTATTCTGGTATCATTTCGGTATTATTGTGGTGTTTTTCTGGTTATATTGTTGGTCATCTGCTATTTCTAGCATTTTATTTATGTTTTGCATACTTTTTATATCCGAAATGTTGCAGGCAGTTTCTCGTTTGTATTTTGAAGTTTTTGAGTAATTAGTGCCACGACAATTTTATAAACAGATTTATTGTCGAAAGGAGGGATGCAGTGATGACAGTTGTGATTAACACAATTGTCGTGCCCATTTTAATTGTGATATATCAGTCATATAATAATTTAATAAATATTAACAGTTTTGGTAGTTTTAATTAGTTGGCATCAACTTGCATGGTTCCATTTTAATTGTGATTATATAACAGTTTAAGCGTGTAACAATTTTAATAGTTTAACAATTTGCATATGCTTCTTAAGTTCAGTTTCAATTGTTATTTAACAATTTTATTGTGGAATAATTATATGACAATGATCCCTTCTAATAGATCGATTGTTTTCATCAGTTTAATAAGTTTAATTGTGATTGAAATTATCGCTTGTAATAGCTTTTATTTCCTTTACAGAAGGGAATTAAATAGGACTTGTTTAATTCATTAATGTTGTCAAGGGGATCCCTGTATGATAAATGGTAATTACTAATTATAAGGGATTTATTCCTCTTATTGTTTATAGAATATAATTTCGCAAAAAGGTAGACGAACCCGACTTTATGGCAATCATAATTCTTTAAGGGAAAATAATAATTGATTATATTTGAGGTACTTAAGTGCTTATGGTGTTAATGGGTGGTGTTTAAAGGAAGGTAGGGAAGCCTTGTTACTTATTAACTAAAGATCATACAGGTTATATGTAACACCCCCACGATGGCCATGAATAAAATAAAATTTTATTCTCGTTCCCAAGCCAAATCAGCGCTTTGATTCCCTATCGGGGTCCTGCTAACAAATCCACGGACCTTATTGAACTCTGACTACGCAAACATGCATAAGGCACAAGGTTTCCCCATACAATCGCAAGGTATGACTTCATTCTTATGAAGAGATGCTTCACTTTTCGAGACTTTCAGGATGAGAAGCCACCCAGAATCTTTCTTCCAAACTCTCGAACTCTGATTCCTTTCCAAGGATCAGATCTACGGTCCTATGATATCCCCTCAATCAACGACTGTGATTGTATCGCGATTTTGCGTATCGAAATAATGAACGCAAGCCAGCTCTGACTCTCTGTTCCCCGAAACCCCAACTTTCATAGCTCCTACCTAAACCCTTCGCCCATATGACCACTCAACATGACTAGGGGTTGGCTCTTCAAGCTTGTTGGGACTTTTCATTTTAGGAAGTTGGGATGTGACCCACTCCTATTTCTTCTAAAGCCCGAACCCAAAACCCGAGATCCCCTTGCTCGGATCAACAATCATGGCTCTTCCGTGAACTAACGGTTCAGATCAAATTGTGAATTGGGGTCTCACGAGTTGACAAAACTCAACCCTTTGACTTCCTTCGGCAGTGAGTCAATGAAGCGTTGATCCTTCACCACGTGTCCTCTATCGATGGATAGTTTCGATCACTTCGGGACTTTCAGGACTTTGCGAGTCCATTCTCCTGCCTACACAAGGGTTAAGATCGACAGTCTAGGTAGCTCCCGATAGATCCTGGGATATACAGTCCTGGTTCCATCGCTACTTGCTAAGGATGAAGGGGTCGAGGCATTAACACCTACGTTCCACCTCTAGATGCATTGGTCCTGACAGACCTGGGATACTTCCGAAAGGACCTCATCTGTTTTTCTACCAAATGAAAGGTTACTCCCTTTCGATAACTTGACTCGCTATCCTACCTGAACTCGAGAAATGAAATTCAACCTCTCGGAGCTTAGAGCTTTTGTGGCTCCGAAACCTTCAAAAACTAACTCTTTCTTGCACAGGGTTCCTAGACCCAGGTCACCTGAACCTTCATATGGTTCTTGGGAAAACTATCCCAACTCTTAGTCGGGTTTCTAGATAAGGGCTTGGGTGTGTTTCGAAGTCCCTAGGTTACTGAAATGAATGAGGTGCCTTCCTAACTCACCGATTTAGGATCTATGACACCGATAAACTCATGGTTTTACCATAGCGGTAGCCATACCAAGGAGCTTGCTCCGACTCTGAGATATGATGCCTTTCGAGGGATTAAATTATAACATCATGAAAATGAAGCAGATGAGACGATTATCGATAGGACAAACCCATGCTCTAGAATTAATCTTTTTGTACTGAGACCAACTATGGAATATAAGTATACACGTGCATCCATTATTTCTAGTCTAAAACAGCAGGCTATCATTCCACACAGAAACAATTGATGGGTGTATAAGAATGAGCATGTATCCATGATATTTAATTCAAAATACAAGGCATAAAACACTTATCAGATTCACAGGGCGTGATGAAACTGCTGAGAGGGGTGCTCATTTCCACCCAACTATAGGCTTAATGACTCCAAACGGATTTAACACTAGCCACCCCTGAGCTATACCATGATGCTCTGAGATTCAATCTCTTACTTCCATCTCAACGGAAGTCAAGGATGAAGGTTCCTCTCCTTCTCCTGATACAGAAAAATAATTGAGGATGAAGGTTACTCTCCTTCTCCTGTGTTTAGAATTTCATCTGATTCGAGAGCTTAGGTTCTTCTTTGCAATCTTCGTTTCCTTCTCTACCCAACCCCCCACGCTTCCTTTCTTGCATCCCTCTGCAAGATTGTGTGTGGTGTGAATTTCCTCATCCGTGGTCAGGTTTGAGAGATTTACATATGGGCGGTTCACCCCATCCCCTCATTAACTCTTACGGAGCCTCCCCACCTACCATCCCGACGAGAAATTCATTCTAGGGTCAGAGAGTTTCTTTGGTATTTGAGCAAGTAAAAACCAGTATGGTACTGGTTCGGTGGAGGTTAACGCAACCATTCCAGGTCCCTTCCACCACCTTTTATTAGCCATCGTGGTCTCTTTTATCACATCCCCTTCCCAGCATTCATGCAACACATATTCATAACATAATTTACATTCATTGACCTTTTATACAAAGGTCCATAAAATGAAACATTCACACCTTAGAGTTTTCCATAGTCCCTGGCCAATATAGTTATATTTACAGACTGGGGGAAATAGGGTGTTACAATTCCCTCCCCCTTAAAGGAACATCATCCTCGATGTTCTATCTATCAATATGACGTGTATGTATAAAAGTAAAAAAAATTGGATATGCTTGTTTCATGGCATATTCCATTTCCCACGTAGCCTCATCGGGGCCAAAATATTTCCACTGCACCTTGACCTGTGCAATGGTTCAGTTCCTGAGTGGGGTTTCCTTTCTGTCCAGTATGCATAGAGGTTCTGGCAGGAATTATCCCCCTGGTTCCACCTCGATCACAGACCAGTCAATTATATGATTAGAATCATGTACATATTTCTTCAATAATGAAACATGGAAAACATTATGTGCTTTTACTGTGGGAGTAAGTGATAGCCTATAGGCTACAGGTCCCACTCTATCTAGAACTTTAAAGGTTCCACAATACCAAGGTTCCAACTTGGCACAAGCTCCCATCCTCATGGAACTCTTCCTGGGCCTAACTCTGAGGTATACATGGTCTGCTGTCTTGAATTCTCTAGGGGTTCTCTTTCTGTCGACGTAACCTTTTTGTCTGTTCTGAGCGACTTTCAGATTTTGCTTTATCTCAATCACTTGTTTTTCCATTTATTTCAACATGTCGGGTCCAATAGTAATTATGTTTATGGGATTACTCCAACTGACTGGAGTGTTTCACAACCTACCATAGAGGACTTCGAAAGGGATCATCTTTAGTGATTCTTGGTAGCTGTTATTATAGGCAAATTCCACCAGTGGCAGGTAATCTTCCCACTTTTTAGGTTGATGCATTGCATGAATCCTTAGTATATCTTCTAATATTTGGTTCACTCTTTCCATCTGTCCATCAGTTTGAGGATGATAGGCTGTGCTGAACAATAATTTGGTCTCCAGACCAGCCATCAAGGATTTTCAAAAGTTTGAGGTAAATTTCGTGTCTCTGTCAGACACGATTTCCTTAGGCATGTTGTGTAGTCTAAATATCTCTTTCATGAATACGTTGGCAATATGTATTGCCTTGCAAGTCGATTTGACGGGAACAAAGTGAGAAGACTTGCTTAATTTTTCCACCACTACCATGATGGCGTCATTCTGTCTGGTCGATGTTCGTAATCCAGTGATGAAATGCATGGAGATGGTTTCCCATTTCCATTACGGGATCGGTAGAGGTTGTAATAATCCTACTGGGTGTCATTGTTCTACTTTAACTTTTTTGCGTTCTATACATTTGGCTAAATACTCAACTATGTCTTTCTTCAACCCAGGCCAATAGAATTTTTCCTGGTGGTCGTGATCATCTTCTGGTATCATGGGTGACTAGTATATGGTATTTTATATAGTTCATCCATTATGAACCTCTTCAAGTCGTCACAATCTGGAATATACAATCTATTTCTGTAAGTTAGCTGACCTCCATCTAACATCTGGTAGCCTTCATAGTTTATCCCTGCGGGTTCTTTCTCCAGGTACGAGGACACGGTCTGGAAGAATGTGTTTGTTTCTTGTGCATTCCTGACTCTTTCCTTGACATTCATTTCCCAGGTTCTCACCACTGCCAGGTGAATTGTTTTCATACTTCTGCTAAGGGAATCGACCACCTTATTTTCCTTTCCTTTGATATGTTTGATTTCAAAATCAAACTCGCTAGGGAGGGCCATCCACCTAGCTTGTCTAGCATTGAGTTTTGGTTGGTCAAACAGATGTCACAATCCACAGTGGTCTATCATAAGTACAAATTTCCTACCCAAGAGGTAATGCCTCCACATTTTTAAGGTGTGCACTATGGCAGCCAGCTTTAGATCATGGGTCACATAGTTGACTTCATGCTCATTCAATTTTCGGGATTCATAGCAGACTACACTCCCTTCTTGCATAAGGACTCCTCTGAGCCCTTCCTTGCAAGTATTTGTGCACACTAGGAAGTCAGTTTCAGGATTGACGATATTTAGCATGGGTGCATGGGTCAAAAGGTATTTCAGGGAATGAAATCTTTCTTCACATTCTTGTGTCCACGTGAATTTATCTCCCTTCTTTTGGAGGGTGGTGATTGGACAACCAATCTTGGAGAATCCTTTTATAAATCTCCTATAGTATCCTGCTAAGTCCATTAAGGATCCGATATCCAAAACTTCCTTTGGGGTAGTCCACTCCATGATAGACCTAATCTTGTCAGGGTCTACTGCTACCCCTTCTTCATATATGACATGGCCCAAGTAATGTATTTTCTTCTAGAAAAAGTCACACTTGCTAAATTTGGCATAGAGCTGATGTTCTCTTAGCACTTGAAGCACAAGTATAAGATGTTCCTCATGTTCCACTCTATTCTTAGAGTAGATTAATATATCATCGACAAAAACCAATACAAATTTGTCTAGGAATTTGCTGAGCACATTATTCATCAAGCACATAAAAGTGGCAGGGGCATTGGTTAATCCAAATGGTATTACCACAAACTCGTAGTGACCATATCTCGTCCTTAAGGCAGTTTTGTGGATGTCTTCACCCTTGATTAAGACTTGATGGTATCCAAATCTCAAGTCAATATTTGAGAAGATGGAAGCACCTCCCAATTGATCGAACAAGTCATCGATCCGGGGTAAGGGGTACTTTATCTTTATGTTACCTTATTGCGTTGTCTATAATCTATACATAGTCAGAGGGTACCATCTTTATTCCTCAAAAACATGAATTGTTCTCCCCATGGAGACACGTTCGGCTGGATATAGCCTGTGTCCATCATTTCTTTTAGTTGTAATTTAAGCTCAACTAGCTCGGGTGTGCTCATCCTATAGGGTGTCCTAGACATTGGCACTGCTCCCGGTGCAAGTTCTATCAAGAAGTCAATGTACCTTCTCGAAGGTAGACTCGGTACCTCTTATGGACACACATATCTATATTCTCTTAGTGTGGGGTGGTCGTCAAGGCTTGGTTTCTCATCCTCAACTGATTCCAACACCTGTATCACATATAGTGGACATCCCTTTCTACAATACTTTCTCATTTGAAGGGTTGATATTCATCTCATCGAGACAGGTTTATGGATCCCTTGAAGGGTTATCCTTATTCCTTCTTCACTTACACATTCTAAGGTTTTATGGTAACATTCCAATTTGGCTTTATATGTGGCTAGCCAGTCCATACCAATCAACAGGTCATATGATCCTAGGGGTAGTATGTTAAGGGTTGGTTGGGTGGGGAATTCACCCATAGTGAATTGGAAAGATGGTATGACCTCCACTACCTTTATTTTGGTGCTAGTGGCTAACTGTACCAACCATGGCTTGGCATGTTTATGTGGTTGTAATTTACACTTATCAACAACCTAAGGAGATATATAACTCAAATTTGAACCAGGGTCAATTAGAATAGACACTAGATGGTTGGTGATCATACCTTCCATCTCCACCACTGAAGCTTGGTGATCAGCTTGTTTATTATCCATGGATGCATAAATTCACGGCATACTCCTGGCCACTTCATTGATGGTGGTAGCCTCTTGGACGTTGTAAATTCTCCTACTGTTCTGTTGTCGGTGCGGGAAACCCCTCAACAGATGTTCTTCTCCACAACCCCAACATTTCAAGGATTCTTTCTTTGGGTTATCAATCTTTCCTAGGGTTGATCCAAAAGGTTTATTTCTGCTCTGGGAGGGGACATTCTATTGGAGTACACTTTAGGTTGAAAAGCTCATCCTTGAATCCTTTTTATGGTTTTTAAATCTTGGGGATTTAAGCCCCCTTTTTTGAAATCCCTAACTATTCTTTTGATTCCAGCCTTCGCGAGGTTCTGTCTGAAGCCCAAAATGTTCATAACAATATCTTGCCTTTTGAATAGTGTATTCTAGGGTCCTCGACTCGTCAAACTCATTCCTGTTCTGGTAGTCCTTAGGTAGCCCACTGATGAATCATTGCACCTTTGTCTTTTCTGCTCTTATGTAGGGTATGTACCTCAGCAACTCAAGGAATCTGTTGACATATTCCTCTATGGTGAGTTCCCCAACTTGAGTTCATAGAATTCTTTAGTCTTTTCATCGAAATACCTTTCCGACAGATACTTCTTCCTGAAGTATTTTTCAAACCATTCCCAAGATAGGTCTTCTTCGTGAATCCCTTTTACATTCTTAAGGTCTTCCCACCAAATGGAAGCCTTTCCATTCAAGTTGAAAGTGGCTACTCGGGCCTTCAAGTTTTCTGAGAAGTCATGGACTCTAAAATACTTCTTTAGTCCAAGAAGCTAGGCCTCCACTTCCTCTCCCTTCTTTATTTCACCATCGAAAGAGGGTGGTTTGGACTTCTTGAATTCTTTGAGATTATGACTTTTGGAATGCTTTCGTTTCTTTCATTTTCTTCAAGAATGTGAACTAGTTCTGCTACTAGAAGATCCCTTCGACTCACCAGTTTCCCTTACAGAAGAATTGTCTGACGTTCGTCCCCTATCTCCGAGGTGGACCTTTCTCGAGGTGCTCTTCCCAGTGTGGCCACTTAAAAGGCCATGTTTTTTTATCTTAGGTAGACTTTGACTCCTCTTTATCTTTCGTCGGTCCTCATGACTGATGTCAGGTCCATGCTGCAGTTGTCTTTGTATGTCGGATAAACTCTACAGTAAGACTGCATTAACTTCCATTTGCTTCTCTTTCTCTTTTATCAACCTCTCATTGTCAGCCTTACAACTTTACAATTCGGCCATGAGACTCCTCACTATCTCATCCAGATTCAGGGGGGTATCTACAACCCTCGTTTCATCAGAATCTTCATCTCTATTGTGGGATTCATCCCCCACCTCGTGGTGCATCACCATTCTATACGTTTGCAGTTTTCTGCGGTTGATCGTTCGCTTGCGTGCAGATAAAACACTTGTTGTTAGCTAGAATTATATTTGTTCACAGTCAACACATAAATTCACATTTCTCAATTGTATACACACAGTAGAAATTTCATTCTTTCCCCTTACTAACATTCTTAACTTCGACTTTTGGTAAAAGGGGATTAAGATAGAGGGTTACTCTTTTGAAGAGTACTTCAAATGGAGTTTTTGTGCGACTCATTCATGGGCCCAAGTAGGCAAAGTGTTGTAACCATGCTTTGATACCATTTTGTAACACCCCCATGATGGGCATGAATAAAATAAAATTTTATTCTTGTTCCCGAGCCAAATCAGCTCTTTGATTCCCTACCAGGGTCCTGCAAACAAATCCATAGACCTTATTGAACTCTGACTCCACAAACCCGCATAAGGCGCGATCTTTACCCATATGACTGCAAGGTATGACTGCATTCTTACGAAGAGTTGCTTCATTTTTCGAGACTTTCAGGATGCGAATCAACCTAGACTCCTACTTCCGAACTTTTGAACTCTGATTTCTTTCCAAGGATCAGATCTACGGTCCTGTGATATCCCCTTGATCAACGTTTGTGATTGTATCTTGATTTCGCGTATCAGGATAATGAACGCGAGCCAACTCTGATTCTCTGTTCCCCGAAACCCTGACTCCCATATCTCCTACCTAAACCCTCCGCCCATATGATCGTTCAACACAACCAGTGGATGACTCTTCGAGCTTGTCAGGACTTCATGTTTCGCGAAGTTGGGATGCAACCCACTCACGTTTCTTCTAAAGCCCGAACCCGAAAACCCAAGATCCCCTTGCTTAGATCAATGGTCATGGCTCTTCCGTGAACTGACATTTCAGATCAAATCATGAATTCAGGTCTCGCAAGTTCACAAAACTTGACCCTTTGACTTCCTTCGGCAGTGATTCAGCGAAGCGTTGATCCTTCACCATGTGTTCTCTACTCATGGACAGTTTCGATCACTTCAGGAATTTGACAATTCCATTCTCCTGCCTACACAAGGGTTAATATCGACGGTCTATGTATCTCTCGATGGATACTGGGATCTATGGTCCCGTTTCCATCACTACTTGTGAAGGTTGAAGGGGTTGAGGCATTAACGCTTATGTTCCTCCTCTAGATCCACTGGTCCTGATAGAATTGGGATACTTCCGAAAGGATCTCGTCCATTTGTCTACCAAACTAAAGGTTACTCCCTTTAGATAACTTGACTCGCTATCCTTCCTGAACTCGGGCAATGAAATTCAACCTCTCAGAGCTTCGAGCTTCCGCGGCTCTGGAACCTTCAAAAAATAACTCTTTCTTGCACAGTGTTCC